>PVJH01004134.1:0-89990 GCA_004026705.1 Nesogale talazaci | reverse complement strand
CACTGATATTTCTGCTGCGGAAGGCAAGGAGGAAGAAATCTCTTCCGCCCTTCCTTCCTCTCCCTCCTCTGTCTCCTCTTCCTCTTTCACAAGCACCCTAGCACTCACTAAGCCCTGTCAGCCAGTTCAGATGACAAAGAACTTGCATAAAGGGAGGGACTTCAAATTGGGGCACTTTGGGCCCCACTTATTCCTGAAATGTCAGAAAAAGGTCAACCTTGGCTTCAAGCCTCGTTATTTTTGAACCAACAAAGAGCCAATGAAGCGGAGGGATATTTTCTGAATCATAGAGGCACAGATACCATTCAATTGAGCAGAAGCCCTTAGCACAAATCTATAGCTGGGTCTCCTCAACCAGAAATCCTCTTAAGCACCATTTCTGTATCTCCACCTCCTCATAAACACCTCCCATTCACACAAAAACCTGTGAGAGTCTACTCATTATTGGAAATGTATTCATTTAACTTGTACATATAAACCCCACTTACACACACACACACACACACACACATCTGTTACCTTCTATTCAGACTCAGAAAAATCATCAAAAGGAGCGGTGTCAAGGTGAAAGAAATGGCTATACTGGCATTTTTCTCTCTTCTGTTCTTTTTTCTCCTCCATTTCTCTTTTCCTTGATTATTTTCTTCTTATCTGTCACTCCACGTCCATCTCTCATTGACTCTTTCATATTTCTTTTTGTGTAATTAAGAATAATTTATTAAGCATTTTTCCCTCTTCTTCAGAGGTTTCCTGAGATGCAAGTCACAAACTGTACAACTCAACAGCTCAACCGCATTAAGAGCAGCACAGTCATTGTCCAATCAGGTTTAGAATAATTTCCTCATTCTTGTAATCATCATTACTATTTTCTTATTGTCCCCAAACTCCCTAGCTGTATCTCCAAAGAACTATTAATCCAGTTTTATTATTTTCTGCTTCCTTTTCTGTTAAAGTTTCTGTTTTACTTTGTTATTGTTAGTTTTTTGTTGTTTTCTTTTTAAAGTACTTTTCTATATATGAAAACCAGGATAAATAAATCTATATAAATAGTAACTGCATCAATGATTCTTTCATATTTCTTCATCATGTTAATTTTCTTCAGCATTGCCTTCCATCTATTAAAGTACTACCTATCTCTTGATGGGTGTTGGATGCACTACCTCTTGAAATTTTTGTTAAGAACAAAATGTTAGGATATGAGCAAAAGTAAGTGACAGTGTGCCCCTTCCTCCAAGGAAAATAAAAAGAGCACTGGACTAAGATCAAGATGAGTGAAGGAGGCAACTTAAGATCAGGGTATCAGCAAAGGCCTCTCCCCTAAGCTGAGAAAAAGAAGGAGAAGGGAAAGTAACTGTTAAAATTGTGCCAGGAAGAGCATTATAAGGAAAGGAAGACTCATTCTACAGCCAAACGGAAGTTGGTTGATGTAAGCAAAAATAATTGTCCTTATAAGATAGGAGGTAAAGGGTTTTTTAAGATAAGTTTGACTAAATAAATAGATAAACAGTGCAAGATATTGCATTCTATGATGAGAAATTTTGCTTAAATTCTAAGTAAAATGAAGGAACTTTTATGAAAGTGTGACAGCATTTCTCTTAGGGTTAAGAGACTCACACTTATGGTGATGCAGAAAGTAAATTGGACAAGAATTAAAGATAGGGAACCCCTTAGGAAGCTATTTCAGCTGTTTCAGTTAGACACGAAGGTGTCCTGGATTGGTGCTTCAACACTAAAGAACTACACCAATGGACAGATTCATCATTGAATTTAGAGGAGCAACTTCCATGATTGAAAGGATGAAGAGAAGAAATTGAAGATAATGAAGAGATGAGCTAATTTTGTGGTTGTTGTCATTGTTATTTGTTAGCTTGCTTTTCCGGTCATGGGAAAATTGTCTTTCAAAAGTCACAGTGAGCTTCTTTGTGTTCATTTCCCAAATTTCAGAGAGCTGTGTATAGCTTCCAGCTCTAGTCATAACTTGACATGCATTCCTTTAACTTGTACCTGTGAATTGAATTTCTTTTCTGATGATGTTGAATAAGACACTTGTGGTTCAGGTTCTTCTAGAACACAGTTTCTAATGGAGTAGGACAGAGAAGCTAAAGACACAAATAAGATAAAACTCTGTGTGTCATCAATCAAAAAGATAGCAAACAAGGTAATCTAAGGGAACACATGGGAGGGAACAATCAACTTTGGGGTGGTTGGGAAAGGGTTCTCTGATAAGGCGGCCTTTGAAGAGAGACTGGGAAGGAATGCAAACAGCTGGATGATGGAGCCCTTCTGGCAAAAGGGAGGACAGCTGCAAAGACCTTGGGGTAGGAAAGAAGTACATGCAGGGAGTCTAGAACTCAGAGACAGGCGGGGGGATGGGGGAAGAAAATTGCATTTGAAGGTTTATAGAAACAGGCAAAGGCCTATCATCTATATCAGAACTACTTTGTATGTGTGTGTGTGTGTGTGTGTGTGTGTCTGTTTTTAATGTGTTTCCTGTAATTTGAGTAAACAGTCACAGAGTGAACTGGTTTTCCATCCAACAATTCATACATATTCTCTTTGGTGATATTGATTGGAATCCCCACAATGTAATTGCACTTTCCCAATTAACCATCTTTCCTATCTCCATTTGTCCTCTTTCCCAATTCTGCTGCTAAGTTTTATCCTTGAGCAAGTGCTGCCCTGGTGATCTCATGTGGTGGGGAATTCTAAGGACTACAGCTCTCACAAGTATTATTCACCTGAAGACCTTTCTATAGAGGGATAAAAATGGAACTACACAGGGGTGAGCCCAGTTCTGGGCATAAAGGGCAACTCAGGACCATCGTTCTAAGGACAAGACTTTGCTCATGCATATAAGACTAATAATTTATTTCTTTTCTTTTCATTTTGTTGTACATTTTTCTCTATATTCACCCAGGATTTTCTAGTGTTATCCCCTTTGGACCTGCTGGTTGTCATAGCCAGACCCCATCCAGTTTTTCTGGTGTCAGTATCATGGAGGATGAAATTCACATGGTCCATTAATTCTTTGGACTCATTGTCTTGAACTTTCTTTTCTTTGTTTCTTTGTTTCCATAGAGATTTGTAGTTGTGCCTCAACCCCTCCTCACAAGGTCTTACCATCCAGTGCCTACTCAACAAAGTTACATCTTTGTGTATCAAGTTATCCCAAACAGATAGAAATGTCCCTGGCACCTAGCGTTTTGAGCTACCAACTCCAGAAACTCACTGTAAATCAGGGCTTCTTAACATCTTTCCACCAAAGACTCCTTTGCATTTAAACCCTATGAGTTATTTCCTAGAATGTTTATAATACATGGAATACATAGAATTAAAAAGCAAAGCTTTTTTTTTTTCAATTGTAACTCCATCCACATATCCCTTGCACTGAACTCTCATCAGAATCTCTGTGGGTTATGGTAAAGAGCATTCATATTGTTCAAACTCAACACTCAAAAAAAACTCAACACTCACTGCCATTTTGCCGATACCAACTCATAGTGATCCTATAAGACAGAACTGACCTGTCCTTGGGAGTTTCTGAGAAGGTAACACTTTACTGAAGTAGAAAGCCTTGTCTTTCTGCCATGAAGATGCTATACATTATAGCTGTACCTTAGCCCATGCTCATAAGGTTTTATAGTCCCTGCTCCTACTCAACAATGTAGCATCTTTGTGTATCATGTTATCCCAACAGTTGGTTGGGATGGTTGCATTTGGATGGCTCATCTTGCAATTTAGAACCCAATGTGGAACCAATAGAGTATTACACAATGGCCTACATGACTTCAAAGAATTATTCTTGCTACTTAATAGAAATGGAAATTACATGGGCAAAAATGTAAGCTGGAGAACACTTAAGAGGTTACTGAATTGGTGGCCTTAGCTTGAAGTTAGTGATCATGGAGAAGGTTAACAATGGCTATTTCTGAAACAGTATCACATAGACTCTCCCCATAAAAAGTACACATCCCCTAGATATACAAGTAAGAGCATGAAGCAAGAAGAAGTAAATGAGATTTTCTCTTCCAACCTTCCCAAACCTCTTTTCAATCCTCTCAAAGTTACCTTCGTAATTCAAGTTTAGCAACTTTTTTGAATGTTGTGACTTGTTGCTTAGCCCATAGAATGTTGTTCTAGCATATAAAATGTTTTTCTAACCCGTGAAATATACAAAGTTTTATTATACTTACTTGAAGCAAATATATTTCCAGTAAATCTTAAGAGAAGTTGTTCTCCTTCTCTTAATTGGAAATGATGAGATGGCTCTGGAGGACCACGGAACCCTGCCTTGTATAAGATCTTAAGCTCCTCAGTTAAATCTTTATAAGGTACCACTAAAATCACGGCTTTATGTGGATTGTCTTTCTGGTAATTCAGTACTACAGAGACAGTGGTGCTGAGTGTAGCTTCCTCCAAAGATTTCACAAAAGAAACCAAGTGGCCTTTGTCCACAATGGAAGAAAGGTGAAGCACAATAAATCTGTATAAAAAAAAATAGAGAGAGACTCAATAACACCCTACCATCTAACAATAATCAGGAAAAGAGCCATTACTATCCTAATGCCCTTCTGACTCAAGCATTCTGATGACCAAATGGGTAAATTTTTAAATGACTTTAGGATAATTCTGGCAGTTACAAATATTTCATGTGATAAGGAAAACACAAGTCAGTCCATGTCCACCTTACTTACTAGGTAGTATGACCTTGGTGTGATTGAAATACCTGTCTCTTGCCATTTTCCGATAAAGAATTTATGATAAACTCAATTCCCTGTGATAGACTCCACCTCCTCCAATTTTTCGAAGAAATTTTATTTGTCTATTGGATCCCCCCCCCCACCTTATATGAGGCCAAGATGCACTTAAAGCCAATCACTGAATCATTAGAGATATAAAGTCAGCCATTTTGGCAGTGCTACTCAACTTCCAAATTTTCACTCAGGAATCAAAATGAAGTTGAACTATATTGTTGCCTAATTCCTACCCAAGTTTGGTTTGCTTCTTAAATTCCCCAGAATTCATCTAAGGCACCCTTCATTAAATCACGTACAAAGCATTTTTAGCTCAGAAACTAATTTTGAGATAATTTCCTATGTATGTCTTTCATTATTAAATAAAAATGCTTGCTTTAGATATGTTTGCCATTTTCTTTTGAGTGTGCCTTTCTCACAAGTCTTAAAACACTTCTCATAATGGGATGTCTAGGAAACATGGCGATGAGAAAACAAAATGAGAGTCCTGAAATGATCAATCAAGCTTTATATACATAGCTATAAGGCGCACATCATATGAACTAACAATTATTGCCTCTATTGAATATCAGACATGGAGGTGCTGTTTTATCACTATGCTGTTTTAACACTTCTGAGTTGGGAGGTTTGTGTATATAAATGTAATTTTTGAATGGCTACCAAAAGTACCTATTAAACTATCAGGAATTAAATTTGAATGAATCTATCCATGTCAACTGCATTTTAAACATATTCTAAAGGTCTCTCATATTTCTATTTAAGGAATATAAATCTTATGATTCCAAACATTGAACATCAATTTTTAACAGCAAAATAGAATAGCATCAATTGTTTACCATTCCATTACCTTTCTAAATGTTGAAACAATTCAAATGATACCAGGCCACTCTGCATGGGTCTCACCACAACATCATCAAGCCCAAACCAACCACCCTCTTGGCTTCGGAATCCTAGTAATTGCAAAGATTCACAGGCATTGCTCCCAGGTTTTCTTAGGCAACGTTTTCTTGTCCTGTATCATGGGAGTAGGGAAAAAGTGGGTGAAATGTATGTAAAATAACTCACATTGAATGCTTTCATGTTTCATTTGTTGACTAATCCTGTGAAAATTAAGCAAGTATTACCTGCCAGTGATTATGCTGTGCACCAAAATAGATGAGAAACTTGCAGTATTTGCCTTACAAATACTCAGGGTCTCACAGCATATGCTTAACTACTAGGTGAAAATTCAGCAGTTCAAACTTAACCAAAGGTACTTGGGAAGGCATACTTAATTATCTGCTTTGAAAAAGTCCTAAAATCTCATAGAGAACTTCAACTCTGCACCCACAGGGTGACCATGAATCATAATACACCCAATATCAATAACAGCATGTGTTTACAGAACAAATTTTTTCATGAGATCAATAAATGTACAGTAGTGTAAGAATAGAAGGAAGGTTTTTAGGAGATCTCGATAGGAAAATTACTGATATTCAAGATGGACTTTAGAGAATGTGAAGTACTTTACTGTCATAAAAGAGATTAAAAGGCATACACCGGGCTGAGCCCCGGTGGCGTAGTGGTTGTGCGCGGGACTGCGGCCCACTGGGACGGAGGTTCAATTCCATCAGTGGGTCTGGGCCTCCTACTCCCACCACCGGAGAGCAGTGATGCCAAAAAAAAAAAAATGCATACACCACTATTAACAAGCTGGCTTGTATAAGTGAGCTTCATCAAGAATGGTGTTATTGCATAATTGTTAAACCACAGGTTCTGAAGCAAGACTCCCAGCTTCTGTTTGGGGGTGGTTTTATGAGACTAATGTTATAATGTTAGTACCTACATCATAAGAGTTAGATGTTTCTAGGGTGTATGGTGGGGGAGATTGTGGGGGAGATTGTAGGGGAGAAAAGGCAAGTGGAGCGCTAATGACAAAGAGTAAAAGATAGAAGAAAATAGTCTAAAATTCATTGTGGTGATGATTGTACAGCTCCTTTTAAGATGATTGAACTATTGAATTGTATAATATGTGAACTTTATGCCAATAAAACAGCTTAAAGTTAATGAGTTAAATGCTTGTGGAGTACTTGCAATTTTCCTTGACCTTTTAGAAGCAGAATTCAAATTTTCTACTTTGAAATTATTCACTTTTACCTCTTCTGTCAATTGTTTTATGCAAAGTATCCCCCTTAACACAGGTTCTGACTTTTGCAAATTTTACTGTAGTATATACAAATGGTATTAAGAAGCTTGGGAGGTATATGCTTTTAATCCAATCAATAGCTCCGTGAAAGAAAACATCTGCTTTCATAAAGACTATACCCAAAAATGTCATACAGAGTAGTTCTACTGGATCACATAGGATCACTGTAAATCTGGGACCAACTTCACAGCTGCTAACATTATAAGCAATATTAATATTTGTATCTTATACCTACAGCAGAATATCAGCCAATTATTTTTACTTGCCTAGTCCTCCTTTTTCCTTAACCTACCCATTCGAAGGTCTTAAAAGAGACAGTGTGTAGATCCTATGCCACTTCCCCTAGTAGATCAATTTCTACAAGCCAACCAACTGTACTCTTTCTCTTAGGAATCTGAAATAATAGGTCAAATAGTCTAGCAATATTACTTAGTTGACTATATTTGGGCTGAGTCAGATGCAGACAGATTAATAATAAAGGGGGTAATGAAGAGATGATAGGAGAGAGAAGTATCTTTGGAGAAAGGAATCTTTCTTGTTTACACTAAACTTGACATTATGAAGATGTCGCCATATTGCTCAAATGAGGCTCGTGTATCTCAAGGAGTAGAAGTGGCACATTAGAAAGCTGAAGGAAAGATGAGGAACCTTTTTTTTTAATCCAAGAAAAACCTAAAGACAATTTTTTGTTGTTGTTTATAATTTACATAGGTCCAAAGAATTCCTCTTTTGCATAAATACTTTGGGTTTACTTTTTTACCACTGCCATCTGGAGTTCTTATTAAGTTGAAACTCAACCTTAGTCTAAAACTTATATAATCCACATTCAAGTTAAAGAACTTGCTGGAATCCCTTTTTCTTCTATTTTAACAGCTTTGCAACTAAACTTGTCTATTATATGTGCTACTAACAAACTGTGGCAATCAGCACTGTATGGCAGTGAAGGAAAATTGATCAAACTCTGCAAAAGATAATTTGATGCACTGAACATTGAGTAACATATAATAGACCTTTGCCCATCAGCGATTTAATAATAAACAAAATGTAGTATGTTGCATATGTTCACTCAATCATAAAGAGAAATGAAACTCTCAGGGGTCCCAGAACCAAATGAATTCTGACCCTTACTACAACATAGATGACATTTGAAAAGATGATGCTGCATGTGAGTTTAATCAACCACAGAAAGATAGATATTGTGTGATCTCACTTTGAAAGAACAAGAATAGGCAAGGCATAGATGTGGTAGAAGTGAGAAGAGGGAGAACCATTGTTTAGGAAATAGTTTCTGGCTTTGATTATGAAAATTTTGATATTAATTACTGGTTATGTTAGGTTCCAGATTAAGAACAGACTGTAAAGAAGGAGTAGGCTGTACACTTCAGTGAATTAGTCACTAAATATCTTATGGAGAACAGTAGAACAATATAAAATACTGAAAATCTTATGAATAGCAGCAGAACATTGTCAGAGATGAGCCGCCCAGGTCAGAAATCATCAATATGTGACTAGGAAGAACTGTCCTCTCAAACAGGAATCAACCGCAACAACACAGATGGAGAAAAGCCTTCAAAAGTAACGTTTTCGGGCTGAGCCCCGGTGGCGTAAGTGGTTGAGTGCGGGACTGCGACCCGTGGGCTTAGCAGTTCAAATCCAGCGGCGGCTCTCAGGGGCGGCACTGGGTATCGCCGACGACCACCAGAGGCAGTGATGACCGCCCCCCCCCCAAAAAAAAAACCTAATCCTTTCAGGAACTTAATTGACTGATGGGGCAGGAGTGAAAATGAGAAGGGCCAGACGAGATTCTGAAACTTGTTCTTAACCAAAGAATATGTAAGTTCAAATGGTAAAAAAAAATGATGGAATGAAAGAGTTCAATAGAAAACTTTGAAGAGCAAATTGAGAATGGTAAAATGCTATGATGAAATGTGCAAAGACACAATGATGAAATGTGCAAAGACACAGCGTTAGAAAACCAAAAAAGGAAGAACACACTCAGCATTTCTAAAACTGAAAAAGCTTCAAGCTTCCAGATGCAAGATGAAATATTCTTTGGGTAAAGTGTTGGATGTTTTAGGAAGTAGCAAAAGAAGATGGAAAGAATACATAGAGGCACTGTAACAAAAAGAACTGGTCTGCATTCCACCATTTCTGAAGGCAGCCCATGAGAAAGAAGCAATGGTATTGAAGGGAGAAAGTTCAAGCACTTACAGGATTAGTCAAAAACAAGGCTGGAGCCTGGGATCTTTTTTGAAAACTTGTTCAAATGATTTTCATCCCGCATGAAATAGTAAAGATAATCAAGCTTTCCCAAATCAATTGGTTTTGGAAGCTAGCCTAGATAAGTTTTACTTGCAGCTCACCAAACAGGAATAAATACTCTGAGGTCCACATTAAAAATAAATGCTACTCCATCCATCGCATAAATAATACATAACACAGATAACACAGATAGACTTGTCAGTATTGGATTGTCAAAGTTCTCATATTATTACTTTCAGAATACTTATTTTTCCAAGCTAATAATACAAATTTAATAAGAATATTATTAATATTTTAGCATTAACTTTTTCTGAGAGAACTGAGTCAATCATTGAAGTATTGATTTTAAAATGGTATAATGCCTACAATGCTACCTGTTAAAAATACACATTTTATTTTAGAGTTTTTAAAATAAACTACTTCATCAGAGAACCAAAGACAGGTAATTACATTTGTGGCTGTTAGGTGCCGAAAAGTTGATTCCAAGCCATGGGAGAGAGAATAGTACTTTGCCCTGTCCTGTACCATCCTCACAATTGTTAGGTTTGAGCTCATAGCTGTAGCCACTGTGTCAATCCACCGTATGGG
The DNA here is from genome assembly GCA_004026705.1 of Nesogale talazaci. Classification (NCBI taxonomy): domain Eukaryota; kingdom Metazoa; phylum Chordata; class Mammalia; order Afrosoricida; family Tenrecidae; genus Nesogale; species Nesogale talazaci. The sequence goes on along the minus strand of PVJH01004134.1, from coordinate 80,201 downwards.
GACTCTGTACCTTTTCACTCCCTCTCTACCTTACCAAACATGGTGTTCTTCTCCAGGGATTGGGTTCTCCTGATAAGGCAACCACAGTACATGAGACAACGTCTCACCATGCTCAATTTCGGAATATTTTGGATGTACTTCTTCCAGAACAAATTTCTTTATTGTTTTGTCAGTTCACGATCCTTCGCATAGTCTTCACCAGGTCCATTACTGAAATGCATCAACTTCCCCTTCAGACTTCCACGTCAATATACCATGTCTTGATTCAGGTCTACCCTACTTCTCAAGGTAGCATTTTTGATTTTTAACACTTGACAGATTCCTTGTGCAATGGATTTACCCAATGCAATGAACCATTTGAGCTCTCTGCTACTCCTTCCATGAGTATTGCTTGTGAATCCAAGCAAGATGACATCCTTGACAATGTCAAGCTTTTCTCCATTTAACATTACATAATGGAAGAGTTGTAAAGAGTCACTTTTGCTTAACATTAAATTATAATCCATAATGAAAGGGAATAAGCTTTGATCTTCATTGGCACTTGCTTCAAGTGTTAAAGTTTACCTTATTTTCAAGTACACCTCGCCTTCTATCAGCAAAGTTATGCCATCTGCATCTGGAAGGTTGTTAATAAGCCTTCCTCCAATCCTCATGCCAAAATCATCATCTCTGAATCCAGTTTCTCACATGAATTATTAAGCAAAAGGATACAATCCTGGTGCACTTTTGCTTATTTGGGTGGAGTGGAGTGCTTTTATCATTTTTATACAAAGTTTTAGTGGCATATAATTCATGCATTATATAATCCATGTATTCATTGTGTTTATAATTTAATTGTTAAATCATATTAATAATAGTTGTGAAATCATCAACCATCATCAATTTCTGAACATTTTCTTCTCATATTCATTGTTATTAACTCCTCATTTCACAACATCTTTTCCTGCCATACCTCTATGTAATCATTAATGTAGCTACTATCTCTAAAGATTTACCTATCGAACTTGTTTTATAGAAGATCATACTAAACATAACCAGGAAGAAAATAACATCAACAAAGCCAATAAAAACAACTAGACAAACATAGAAAAGTCTCAATTGAAAAAAAAGCAAAAAATATTAAAAAACAAAAATAACTTTAAAATGGGTCAAAAATAAGCCAGCTGTGGTGATCTGCAGACTGTCTCCTATCTGGAGGATGGATGTAAGGAGGAGTGGGCAGGGGGAGATGTCTGGCAGTGTAAGATATGACAGAACAATAATGATTGCAGAGTAATGAGGACTGCGGGCAAGGGGAGAAAAAGATGGATTGAGAAGGAAGAGAAGCTCATATCAAGGGCCCAAGTGGAAAGGCGGATGTTGGGAGAATGTTGACGAGGGCAGACATGCAGGGGTTCTTGACACAGTATATGTAACTATGTATGGTGAAAAGTGATGTACGAGCCCCCAATAAAATGATTAAATATTTTTAAATGGGTCAAAAAGAAGATTAAATGAGAAGGCATTACATTTTAAGCTCATGATGTCAGCTATAATAGATTTTCCAATGCTCTGTGTCCGATAGGAAGATTAGTCACATCCCTTGATTTGGGATAATACTTTCAGTATAGGTTGGAATTCTCCCTTCAGTTCTATTGATTCTTGTTCATAAGCTACATCCTGAACTGTGAATTCTTTCCTTTTTTTTGTGATGATTTTTGAATCATTCTTGTATTTTGCCCATGAAAGACTTGAATTTTTTCTTCCCTTCCTTTATTTTAAGATACATTGAGCATGATCTTCCTTTTTGGTTTACTGACGCTACATCTTGTCATATTGTGTTATAATAATTTACTTTGTCTTCTCTAGCTTCCCTTTCAAATTTTCTATTCATTTTCTTATCTTCATTCTTTCTTCCATTGGTGTACCTAATATGTGATATAAAGCAAAATTCATAGTCCCCTGCTATCCACTTTGATCTTGTCTTTATTTTCTGTCTTTTTAATGACCTTTGCTTTCTTCATGTATGTAATTCTTGATATCATCTCTCAACTCATCAGATTTTCTGTTACTAATATTCAATGCCTCTTTATATGTTTTCAAAATTAAAGCTCAGATATTCTCAGGGTTGTATTTTGGCTCTTGTGAATCTGTCTTATTTTTCTTCAGCTTCTACGTGAAATTACATATGAACCACTGGAATATATTTCAAAAGTGCTTCAATTTTGCATAATTAGCTTTAGGTGTTTGTGCATAAGATTGAATAATAGTGATATTGACTAAATTGCCTTGTATATGGATATACACTATCTGAGTTAGTCTGGGTAGACTAGAGAAACAAATTCATAAACATGCATATGTATGTAAGGGAGAGGTTTACATACAAGAGGACTAGAGCATTGAAAAAACATTCCAACCCAGTCCAGTCCAAATTCATAAGTCCAATATTAGCTCCTATGTCTGATATGAATCCATAAGTCTTCTTCAGACTCAACGAAGCACATGCAATGACCCCAGGACAATCATAAGCCAGTGGGTGCAGAGTCTTGTGTATCCAGCAGCTATAGAAGCATCTCAGTGCTAACTGGGGCCTCTCTGGGGCTTCTCAAACCTCTTAGCACTGGTAGGAGTCTCCATGGGACTTTTCTGGCTTCAGAGGTCTGGTTCTATCAGGGAAGCCTACATGGGTTCTCTTCTGGGAACCCTCCTCTTGTCTTGTTAGCTGCAGTGTCTCCCAGGGACTGAACTGTGAGCCTCTCACACCCATGGGGGGAAATATTGCAAGATTTCCCAAAATTCTCAGGAGAAAAACCATGTCCACATAGAGGTCTCATTGGTTACCTTCAGATTGACAGGCTAGACTCCACCCCTACAAACCCAATCATTAACTGGACACAAGTGAATGACTGCCACATTATCCTATAACAGACACTATTATTCTTCAGGCAAAATCTTGAAATGTTCTTTTCATGATAAATTGTGCAGAATTACTCTTGAATCTATTTTTTCCACAATATTTATTAGATGAATTTATGACAATGTCACACCTGAATAGGGATTGAGTCACTGGGTTCTCTCTCTCTCTCTCTCTCTCTCTCTCTCTCTCTCTCTCTCTCTCTCTCTCTGTCTCCCACTTCTCCTTCCTGCTTGCTGGGACTCTGCCACTTACCTTGAAAGATGGTAGAGCTCTACCATTTTTTCCCATAGAACTTGGATCAATATAATTCTGCACCCAGTGGTCTGTGAGCTTCCTGAATTCTGTATCAATCGACATAGGCCGCATGAGTCTAAAGAAGGAATTATCTACTAGTATCAGACCTATGGACTTACGTTGTACTGGGATGGCCTGCTTTCTTGATATGTAATTACTTCTTACTCTTCCATATACATATATGAGTGTCACTGGATTTGTTTTGCTAGTCAACTTGGCCCAGCACATCCAGCATAGTAAAGTATATAATTCTCTGATTCAAAATGCCCATTGCATATTTAAACAGAGGTTCAAAAAAAAGAATACTAGGAAAAAGCTCCACTGTGTGGAAATTTTGTAGTACACATTTTTTCCCTTGAGAAAACATCTAGGATCTCACTCTGAGTTAGTGCATTCAGTGGCATTGCCTTGGAAAGTTCTCTCTGGTCACAGGGAAATTTTTCCATCAAAGCATTTTTTTCTGAGACTTTGACTTTTGTGATGACTGATTTAAGAGAACAGCTTACAATTGTCAAATTTTATTTCTTGCTCAGCAAAAATGCCACAGAAGCTGTTGTGTTGAACACAGCTTACAAGGACAGTATTATGGGAAAGAGGCAAATGTATGAGTGTTTTTCTCATTTCAAAAAAAGATGAAATATTGATTAATGACAAAGCTTATTCTAGATTTTCTGATGGACAAATTTTTCTACTCATTGTATGTTTGGAGTTCTTTCCACCAGGCCAAACTGTATATCAAAATTTCTATTTAGAGGTTCTAAAAAGATGGTGTAAATGTATGTGACAAAAAGGCCTGATTTGTGGCTGACAGGGGACTAGTTTTGCCACCATGACAATACACCTGCTCAGGCAACCATCTCAGTGCACCAGTTTGGGGCAAACAGCATGCCTTCTTCTACCTCACAGACCTGACTCACCTGACCTTGCTCTATATGGTTTCTTTTGCTTTCTGTGAATGCAGGAGGGCATAAAAGGATGGTGATTTGAAAACATTCATAAAGGTCACCGGAACTATTATAGGCCTTTTTTCCTTTTCTTTCTTTTCTTATTCTCTATGTATATCTACATAAGATAGGCAGGATAAACAATCCTGAGGAGAAAACAGGGATATTGGAAATGAGAGGACAGAGAATGGGAGCAGGATGCCAAAAAACTCAGGGTCAGGGGAACAAGAATGGACCTAAAATTGATGGCATGGAAGGTGTAGAATGCCTGGTCAGGTTTGATCAAGTGCAAGGCATCCAAGAGCAATTACTGAGAGCTGAATGGGGGGCAAACAATAGTGGGACAGGATGAAGGTAAAAGAAAATAGAGGAAAGAACTAGGAAGCAAAATCTACTCATAGAGGTATAGGTGTAGGCATGTATATATGCAAATATATTAATTTATAATGATAGGTGTATAGGCCAATGTACATATATTTATATGTTAAGTATTAAGATAACAGATGGGCTTTGGGCCTCTACTCAAAACCTCCAAAAACACAAGAACACTTTGATCTAAAACCTGGCACTTTTTGATACTCACCTTCATGACTCAATGGCTGAAGAAAAAATGGGTACATAAAGCAAATATGGTGAATAAAGTGGATAATACCTGGCTATCAAAAGATATAGTGCCTGCAGTGATTGATCTACAACATGCTGCCACCCCACCATAGGGGGATGAATAACAGAAATGTGAGTGAAAGAAGAGAGTGGATGGTGTAGGTTATGAAAATAAAGATAAATAATTTATAAATTATCAAGGGTTCAAGATGGTGGGAGGGTGGGGGAGTGAGGGGGTGAAAAGGGGGCCTGATACCAAGGACTCAAGTAGAAAGAAAATATTTTGGAAATAATGGTGACAGCATATGTACAAGTGTGGTTGATACAATTGAATTGTGGATTGTTATAATATCTGTAAAAGCACCCAATAAAATGATTAAATTTAAAAAGAACATTGAAAAAAGAGAAATAAAGCATAAAAAAACAAAATAACAATAAAGGCAGGCATCAAAGGAGGTGTCAGGTTTACATGAAATGTAAACCAACTCATTTTATACAAGGATAGTAAATCTTTTTACAAAGTCAAGATCATATGGGGGAATAGTATTGAAGCTATTTCTCTGGTATTCATATAAATATTATGCACAGGCAACATGGTACTTCAAGATAGATGTGTTTTTTGACAATTAATGCAATGCCACTCATTTTTAATATCATATCTGCATAACAAACCATATGGCATTTTGCTTTTTGATTCAATATGGCCAATACCAGTTCATTTCAGCTATTGCCTAGCCCTAGAATATCAATTTTATGTGGTCCACTTCAATTTTCATGATTCCCAAATTTTCTATATTTATACTTATATTCATACTATAGTCATACCTTTTAAGTTCCAATTATTTTATTTATTTATTTTTTTAGGCATCACTTCCCTCAGGTGGTGGGAGTAGGAGGCCCAGCCTTTGCTCCTGGGAGCCGGAATTGAACCTTCATCCCAGTGGGCCGCAGTCCCGCGCAAACCACTACGCCACCGGGGCTCAGCCTTAAGTTCCAAGTATTATGGTTGCAACAGTTTGTTCTCATTTCGAGCCATGTACCATCAGCAAATGAAGGTACTGAGAGATTTTCGCCAGCAAGTTTTATTCTGTTCAACTCATTATTGCCCACTTTATCAAATAAATGCAGTATTGCAAAGCAACAGCAAATCATAGAAGTACAAGCATAACTATAGAGCACAAATTCCATCCACTGACAACAGTCTGATACCATTTTTATAAACCTCAAACACCACAAAACTACTATTGGAAGATGATAAGCAAAAAGAAAATAATAGCTATGTTTGAAATGAAGAGTTTCTGAAGTAGGCAATCAGGGGTTAGGGTTAAGAGAGGCCAAGCAAAGAGAGATATCTTATTGATAATGTTCAGTTTCTTAAATCACATGATTATTTAATTATTTGTTAATTTTATTGCTATAACTCTAACAAGCAGATCTTACAAACACTATTGAGTTTAAAAGCATGATTTCTTTTAACAGGATCATTTTTTAAACTCACAGCTATTGCATTTATTGAAAATTTAATTTTTATGAATAAAATTAATTTCCCATCTAAAATATTTCTTACATAATATGGAGTAGGTTGTATAACATAAATTCATTTCCCTTTTATTACTGTTGAAAAATCCACTCTGAAATATAATGGAATAATTCCCATCCATTCTCTAAAAAGTATTCAGACATCAAGAAACAGAATGCAATAAAGACATTTTTGTTCTGAATATTCAAACTATCCTTTGACATCAAATGGTTTTCATCTTTTCCATTATATGAAGCATGAATTGTTTAATTGTGCATCTGATTTCATAGGAAACGTTCCACTGGCTTCGCTCTTTGATGAAATATGAAATAAACAGTTGAGATGTGTTGTGATTTGGTTGTTATACTCGAGGAGAAAAACTTAATTTTAATAGTGAGAGACTCTTTGGTTGCTGCTGTCAGGTGTCATCAAGATGATTCCAATTCATAGCAACTTTATGTAGAGCAGAATAACCTTGCCACTATCGTCAAAATTGTTGTCATATTGGAGCTCGTAGCTGGAGTCACTTTACTTACCCTTTTAGTCAATAGTCTTCATCTTTTGAGCTGCCTTTGTATTTGACTGGGCATTATTTCTTCAGTCAGGGAGTTTTCTTTCCTGATAATATGTCAAACTTCATACATGAGACGAAGTTTCACTCTCCTAGCTTCTATGGATCATTCTGGCTGTTTTCTCCTAGACATATTTGTTTGGTTATTTGTTTGATAGTTTCACTATTCTTTACAAGTGCTATAATTCATGTAAATCAATTCCCCACACTTCTTTATTAAATGCCTATCTGAAAGATGCATAAGAGGAGATTAAAAATTCCATGATGTGGGTACGGCCCACATTATTTCTCAGCATAACATCCTTGCTTTTCAACATTTTTAAAGGTCTTCTACACTGGATTTGTCCAAAGCAACACATCATTTGATTTCTTGAGTGCTTCCTTAATGAACATGAATTGTGGGTTCTAGCAAGATGAAATCCTTGCCAATTTCAATACCATTTCCGTTTGTCATTAGCTTATCTATTGGTCATGTTTTGAGGATTTTTGTGTTTATATTGAATTATAATCCATACTGCAGGCTGCAGCCCTTGATTTTCCTCCACGAGTGCTTCAAGTCCTCCTCACATCCACAAGCAAGGTTGTGTTATCTGGATATCACAGTTTGTTCATAACCCTTCCTCTAATCCTGATGCCTCTTTCTTTTCCATGTTCCACCTCCTTCAGTTCTTGCTCATCATACAGGTTGAAAATATGGTGAGAGAATACAATCTTGACACACATCTTTCCTGATTTTAAACAATATATGATATCTTGCTATGTTCAGACAACTACCTGTTGGCATATTCCATGTACCAATTACTGATAGATGTTGGCAGCTGTTTTTTCTCATTGCTTTTATAGTTATAGCGACATATAACTCTCCCATCATACATCTCAATGGTTTCAGCATATGAAAAGAACTGTGGGGCAATCCTGCAATCAATTTTAGGACCTTTTTCTGATCCTTGCGTTCATTATTTCTCTCAACCTCAACTGCCATAATTCCAAGAAATTATCAATACAGTTACTGTCTCCAAAGATTTTCTTAAACTCGATTTCCTTGAACAATAACCATACAGCTCCTCCAATAACAGTGACACAGTAAGCCCATAGAAAAGCCACAATCTCATTTTGATGAATGCTCCCTCAACAAACAAAGGTCCCCAAAGCTTTATCCCATCCACATCATTCAGGTCAGCTCTTCCTCAGCCATATGTTGAGTGCCTTCCCATTGATAGATTCTGTTTCAGGCTCTAGCTCTGGAAATTGTGTGTTGCTCTTCAGTAGGTTTTCAGTAACTCATCCTTTCGACACAGACAGCTTATCCCTTCTCAATCATCTGTTCTCCACTAAAATGTGTCCTAAATGACCCAGCTGCTATTTACGATTCTGGTGCCAGCATCACAGCAACATGCAAGCAATCCCAGTATCACAAACTGACAAGCAAATGTGGTTGATCGCCTTTTAGAAAATAAAAAGGCAGAGCCAATCTGATAGCACTGAAAAACAGGATACCTAGTTTATTTTTAGCAATTTATTTCTGATTTCATATGATTCTGAATATGAACTTAATACACAAACTACGAAGTGAATCACTTGACATGGTTCTACTAGCCAATAAGAAAAATCCTGGGCATAGAGTTAATGTTAACCCTATAGGACAAGTTCACCCTGCCCTTGTGAATTTCTGAGACTACTCCTCTTTATGTGAGTTTAAAGCCTCATCTTTCTCTGGGGAAGCTGCTGGGGGTTGTGAACTGCTGATCTTATGTTTAACAGCCCAACTGCACAGCCACTATCCCACCATGGCTCCTGACTCATTCAATCATGGTCTTTAAAATCCCCACCAAATGACTTTTTCCCATGATGAGTCTTGGCAGGGTGTTGTAGGACAAGATATTGCTGGGTTTATGTTGCTGACAATTCTTCTTCATTTTTCTATTTTCAATATCCAACTTCCAAATGCATATTAGGCAGTCAAAGAACCATGGCTTGTATTAGGTTCACCTTAGTCCTCAAAGTTTCATTGTGAGTGGTAGTTTACAAGGTCAAGTGTGATGGTAAAAACCTGGAATTCTAATTTGACATTGATCAACTTAGCCATCCTATGAATATAAAATGAACCATCACAGGAGCAATAAAGGTATGACTCTCATTACTACCAAGAAAGAAAATTCCGGAGTCGAGTACCCCATTTGGATCCCAAGTTTCATGTTCATTGAAACTACTTGCACAGAAACAGAAAGTTGTGACACCAGTTAAGAAGCAGAAAGGCAGCAGCATGACCCAGGTCAGGGCAGCAGCAGAACAATGTATTTCTCCATGGATTTAGTTAAACAGGGAAGGCAGGATATTGACCTACAAAATAGAGTACAGGTAAAGATTGGATTGAGAAAGCTGGGTTTTTCTGACCTATGGATCTAGAACTGAGTTTATTTGGGCTAAGACTTTTATTAGAATGATGTGCTATTTAGGCATTTATCAACCAAAAAGAAATTGCTAACATTGCCTGAGCAAGGAACTATATGGCTGAAAGGTCAAGGAAGAGAGAAAGACCTGTTTTGGGGCATGGTTGGAAAGAAGTTGTCATTATCAAAGAACTATCTCTATCATGAACATTTCTGATCATGAATTATGCAACTCATTAACTTCACTAGCAAGCATATATCCATATGATGATTGCTGTGTGACCATTGCAATGAATCATCAAATCCAACTGAGAAGTACATGGGAAATTAGTGTCAGAATTGGAAAGGGAGGTTTGAAAGCAGAGGTGTGTCCTTGTTTTATAGGTATTGGCCTGGGACTATTATGGGGGTTGATTCTCTTTCCCTTTTGGGAAATCAGAGATCAAACACCATCAACCATGCATGTATAAACAGACAGATATTTACACAGAGATACCCAAGATAATTATTAATGGGACTCTTCTTGAATTATAAAAATGACGCCAAGAAGAAATTCTTCTAAGTGGCAAAAAATTGATTGAATTCTATCTATTTTGGGGAGCAACACATTACTATCTGTAATTTACATGTAAGTTGGTTACTACATTAGGAGAGAAAAATTTTAAACATTGAAATTAAAATCACCATATTAGTAATATATCATGCTATATTACTGTAATCGCTTCATCTTAAATTCCTTTGAAAGCAACAACTAATTGTCTGTATACGCTATACCTCTCTTTTACATAGCACCGTTTGGATTCCTTTCTAGCAAAATTCATTATCTTTTGTGGGTCCAAATATTTCGCTTCTAGATAAAATATATAATAATATTTAAATGCCAGTCATTGCATTACATTTTTAAAAAGCATCCGGCTTTCTTTTTTGATCACTAAATCAATTAGGACTATTTGAAACCTACTCACCAGTTAGGGTATAGAGGAGTAATCCTGTTGGTTATAACATTAGTACCTTTATGATCTATTTCAGAACTTAACTTCTGTTTATCACGAAGTGGAGAACAAGGTAAGAACACAGTTAGCGGTTTCTGAAAGTGGCATGTTGATGGGTGCTTAATATGAATCAGAGGGCTTGTAGATACTACTGAGTAAGAGGTATCTTGCTTTGTTGTTAAATATGACACCAGAGAGGGATCAATTGGCTGGACCTAGAAAAAGAAAAAATACATATATTTTTCTATTGTCTCATTTTAATAATAATAGATGCAAAGTATCAACATATGTCTTAGTCAATTCTCTGAAAAATGTATTAAACATAGTTTTATGTCCACATGCTTCCTTTCAAGTTTGTTCCCAACCACACAGGACAGTAGCACCATAACACATTTAAATTAGATTTAAAATCTTTTGAACTTATTCTGCAGTCATTCTGTACAAACATTAGCTCACATTGCATTTTCTCAAGGAAAGGCGACTTTCACATGATGCAAAACCGGTGTGTTTTGAGTAAAGTCTGACTCATAGTGACGCCATCTATTACAAAGTAGGACTGTGCTTCATAGTTTTCAAGAGTGATATTTTTGGAGTAGCTTGCCAGACGTGTAGGGAGTCTCTGGTTAGGTTCTAAAATCAGTCTTTCGATTAGCAGTGCTTTGCAGCTACCAAGGGAGTTATATGCACAGCACCACGATATTAGAGATAGATAGATAGATAGATATAGATAGGTAGATACATAGATAGATAGATAGATAGATAGATAGAGATAGATAGATAGATAGATAGGTAGATAGATAGATAGATCTGTGAAGTCCACTTCAAGGTCATGGTGACCTTAGTAGGCACAACACAATGACACAATGGCCCATTCCTATATCGTCCTCACAATCCTCAGCATGTTTGGTCTATTGTGGCTGTTGTTCTGATTCACACTTGAAGATGTATTCAAAATAAGTGAGCCTGGCAATATTCTGTTTTAACCCAGATGGTTTCCATTGGCTAATTTTTCAAAGGAAATCACCAGTCCTTTTAGTCTGGAAGCTCTGCTGAAACCTGAGCCTCTGCTAGTCCTCAAGAAGAAGTGGGGTTTATCTTCTACCCTCACAGCAGCATATGAGCTACCACAGAACAACAGACAGGCACATTGCCGGAGGGGGGGGGGAGGGGAGTGGTGAATTCCGTTATCTATTAAAAGTGCAAGAAAAGAGTTTGAATCCCAAAGGACCTACGGATCCTGGTGCTCTGTGGAATATATATGAGGGGGCCTCAAACAGTTCATGAAACTTTCCATTATCTTTTACTTCCATTTTCCACAAAATTTTTGAAGCTTCCATATATATACATGATAATAGGTATGTAGGTAGGTAGGTTGACAGGTAGGTAAATTGATATATGATGGATAGATAAATGGTAGATTATTGTTGTCATTGTTGTTATTAGATGTCATCAAGTGGGTTCCAACCCATAATGAACCTGTGCACAACCAATACAACACTGTCCAGTCCTGAGCCACCTTCATAATTGATAGATACGTTACAAATAGCCGAGTAGCATCCTTAATTATATGACCCGGAAAACAAAATCAATGTGTTACACATACATACCTATGAGAGCCAGAATTGCAATGTGGGAAAATTTGAATATAGACTATGTAAACAGTGTTGTATGCGTGTTAAGTTCTCAGTTTTGACTAGTGCATTAGGATTGTGGATGCCAATGCCCTTTTCTTAAGAGGCTGAGCTGAAATATTTGGGGTTGCAATATCTGGATATCTGACTACTATGTAGAGAGAGAAATAATATGGAACAAATGGATCAAAAGGTAGTGAACACTGTTATTTTGATTCTTTTTCTGGTTTCAACTCTTAAGTTTGAAGGTTTTCAAAATGTTTGGGGACTATACATCTTCAAGGTCTAACTTCTTTAATATTTACTAACATGTATTGATTAAGTTTGCATTGAGACATATTGATAAGTTGTAGAAGGAAATTCGTCATGTCCATATTCTATTCATTTATCAAAGAACACACAATGTGAGTCTCCTTGGGAAAAAAAAATTTTAAATCTGGGTTCCCTGTTCTATGTTAAAAATAGCCGAAAAATACTCTTAATCCTTGGCAACAAAATGACCTAGAAAAAAATAGACATTTTATATAATTTCTAATTAGAACTATTGTTAGATCAAATGATCTTTAGAAACTGGAAAAATAGACTATATTTATTTAACTATTTCCTCTCACATAAGATTGGCTAAATAATAACAGTAGTGATTTTTTTTCCAAAATAGAAAAGTTCATGGGTAATATTTATGAATAGACTAGTTCATAAATGTTTTATGAAATGTTTTATATTTAATCATTTGTCCTTACCAATTATAAAAATATAGTGGGGGAGTGACACAGTACGTAGGAGTGGGGTGGCGGACAAAAACAACATAGTGGGGGAACTAAGAAAAGTTCAAAAGAGTTGAAAACAGAAGGACAAAGAATATTATTTAAGTAAATATTCTAAAATAAACATTAACATGTTTACTTCCTGAATAATATTTATACATACACAGATCTAATTCCAAAAGAAGAGGTAATGTTTTATAATTAAATACAGCCCAATATTTATCATTTATATTTTAATTGTTGAACTTTATTCCTTTTACCTGTCATAAAAATCATAAGTGAAAGACTACGTCTATCATCTGCTCTAATTGTTCATAAAAAAGAAAGACTCACTTGCTGTTACATTAAGAGTTTGTATCTTCTTTATCCTTCAAGTACCATGCTTAAGGTTCCACAATATCGATTCTACACCTCGCCAGTTTTAATAGTTACCTTTAATTGTACAAGCACTGATGAGATGAAAGTTCCTGGCGGGTAATTTAAGGCTATCCGAGAATCCATGCTTGATTTAAGAGTAAAGCCTTTCTTTGTCACTGTGAAAGACTCTTTCTTTAAACAGGATACCACAGAAAATATACCCAATTTGTAAACTTTCACTTCAGCACAGGTCCCCTGAATGAAAACATATTAAAATAAATTATAATGTTATTTGGGTATCAGTACATGCTTCATATACTCTTTGGACTTGGAATAAAATGTTACTGTCCATGTTCTCTCCTGCTATTTAAAGGTCCCAATAATTCTCAATGGATGATCCATCCACAAGATTACAATGATGCTGTCTTTAACTTTCAACTCAATGCTGATTCATGGTGAACCCATGCTTAACACAGTAAGCTGTCTGATCCTATGCCATGTTCATGGTGAATTACACAGTGAACCGCTGAAATCCACAGGGTTTACATAGGCTGATTTTCAGAAGTAGATGTCCTAGTCCTTTTTGAAGTCTATAAAATTCACACACACCCCCCAAAAAACAAAACAAACAAACAAAAAGCAAAGGGCAGTTATGCCCAAAAAAACAAAGCAAAACAAACAAACAAAGTTCACGGAAACCTGTTCATCATCTTAGCAACATGACGCACAAACTTACACTGATATAATAAAGTGCTTACAGTGAATTAACTAGAAATCTAAAATCAATTATCCCCATAGGATAGTGGGAATTCTGTTACTGAGCCACCCTTATCCCTGAAATGAATGTACATATAGTTAGAAATTTCTCATATGTGTACTATAGAAAAGAAAAAACAGGAGTATTTCCAAGTAGTCACCTAATGAGCAATCATAACCAGTGTTTGCATAAATACAAATTGCTTCTTGAATTCTAACCTCCTTTAACCGAAAAGACCTTGATGTTTCTTGACTCACAATAGTCAATATTGCTTTGGGGAATTCCAAAGACTAAAAATTTATATTTGGGTAACGTACTCTAATGTCATCACCCATACTGTCAGCAAAGTTTTCTTCCTGAAAATTCACAACGTGTTGGGGTCCTGAAATGAGCCTTGCTGATCGTGTTGGCTAAACATCCGGCTGCTAACAGCTAGGTCAGCCATTGCAACTTGCTTGCCATGCCTTGGATGGAAGATCAGGTTGTCTGCTCTGGCAAAGGCTTACAGTCCCGAAAACCCTAGGGGGAAGTTCTACCCTACCCTTCCTTCTTGTTGTTGCTGCTGTTGTGTGCCATGAAGTCGGTTCTGATCCAGAGTGACTATGCACTGACCAGTCCTGGCTGTTTCTCTTCTGTCCTTTACGGTCACCATAATTTGGGGATGATTAAGTAATAATGGATTTCGTTTGGGGTCCTGAAATAAAAGTCATTTTCTCTGTTTCTCTCATCCGCTGATGATTGCTAAGAGATTTTTTTTTAGTTTCTTTTTATTCCATAAGTTCAAGTTTCTAATGCATATATCCAGATACATATTCAAGCTCATTTATCTCACAGAAGGGAATTGCATACATAAATGAAAACAAAGTGATCCACGCAAATAATCACCAAAGCTTAAAATGAGGAGAAAAATTAGATGTAATTTGGTCTATTCATACTTCCCCTAACACTAGGCAGGCTCCACCCCAGCATGAGTGGATAGTCATACACACTCGCATGCGCGTGCGTGTGTGCGCGCGCGCGCGTGCGCGCGCACACACACACACACACACACACACACACACACACATACACTTCAAGGACAAACCCATGGAAAAGAATCGCTCATTTGAATGCTGGCTAACAAGAGATCTCACAGTATCACTGCATGACCCTATTGTTGGGTTAATCCCTTGCATGGTGAGTACTATGCACTGGTTTCAGGGAAACTGGAAAGACAAGAAAGGAAGGTTTTCGGGGAGCTGCTCTTGGTGGAATCCACACTTAGCAGATGTCGACGAGCCCGGAAGGTTTTCAGACCAGAACATATCATGAAAAGAACGCTGACGGTGATTTCTCTGACTCCAGAATTAGAAATTCTTAAATGTGATATGACCCACATAAAAATGTTTGGAAGGAATCCAGACATTAAATTTTCTAAACTAAAAATAGGGATAACAATAAATATTAGAGAACAGTAGAACATTAAAATAAAGAAAAAAAGTAAAAAACCTTTATTTTCCACTGCAGAATTTTTTTTCTTTTGCCTTGGCTATCCATTTATCTATTTACTAAATACCATGATTATCCATTTTATGAAACATACATGTTTCATACATACTTGAGGTTTATATCGTGACAAATAAACTGACCAAGATTAAAAAGCCCCATTCAAAGGAATTCCTGACCAAGCTATTACAGGCCACATAGACTTAATATATTTAGTTTTGTCAAGGGAACTAAGTCACTAGATCAAATATTGTTCTCACAATCTATTGTCTAAACTTTATTATAACAGATAAAAATTCAGAAAAGGAAAAAAATCTATTATAGTTTCCTGTATCCATCAAAATGTTTATATCTGTGTCTCACTCTTTTCAAATAATGACAGCTTACAACTAACTTAAGAAGACAACTATTTTAGGAGTTTAGAACTATATTCATTAAGAGTGACAAAAATTTGAAAATGAACAATATGAGTACATGACATGGTGAACATAAGTAATGCCACTGAATTGTACACATAAATATTGTTGATATGGCAGGTATTTGATGGCATGTTTGTGTTTTTTTACCACAAGAAAAAAAAAAGCTCAATGGCCTACAGACAGGGGTGGAGTACCCAGGAAGCAAGGTAAACCCTGGCTTTTGTGTGCTCACTTACTCATCTGTACTGAACGATTTTACCTGGCGGTGGGGGGGGGGGGCGGCACACTGAAAGCTGTACTATCTGTAGAAAGGAGTTATAGGGTATGGGACAGACAAATGTCAGCCATATCTAGAATCAGGGACTCTGATGTACAGACACAATACAAACATTAGTCACCATAAAATAAGTAGAGACAGTCACACAGGCTATTTTTTGCTTATTGGGTAATCTGACACTACATGAAGGATATGTTAAATATGAATTCTTATCAAATCTACACTCATGTCAAAAGCTGTGTACAGTCTATTTCTAACATATATATTCTCCGTGGTGAAACAGAAGAAGGGAAAACTGCATGATTTAAGGTGTATATCAGATTTGTATATTCTCACCACAATTACTCAATCTGTATGTTGTCAAATTATCAGAGAAACTGGATTATAGGAAGAATAATGGAGCATAAGAATTGGCACATGGTTTAATAATAACCTTCAATGTGCTGATGACACCACCGTGCTCACTGAAAGTGAGGAATGCTTAAAACACTTGCACATAAAGGTTAAGAATTGCAGCTTTCAGTATGGATTACAACTCAAGGTAAAGGAGACTAAAGAGACCAATAAGTGACATCATGGTGAACATCAATCTTTATCAAAGGTTGAATTTGTCAAATATTTTTATCTTGCTTGTACCCACCATTATTGTTCATGGAAACAACAGGCAAGAGATCAAAAGAAGAATTGCATAACCTAATTTACCTAAATATGCTACCCTAGACCTCCTTACAGTGTTATAGATCAAGGATTTTACTTTGAGGACTAGTGTGCACCTGGCCCAGGCCATGGTGTTTTCAGTTGCCTCCTGAGATAAAGATTATTGTGCCAACCTACCCAATAAACATATGTGGGATTAATTGAAGGTCAGAGAGATCAATGTCTTGGTGAGCCTCGCCTTTCTTGCCCTTGGGTCTTTTGCACTCTAATGGTTGAACCAGACTGCAGCTGCCTTAGCCAGTTCCCTGCTTCAGCTGGCAAGGTTCACTTGCTGTGAGACATCCCTGAGGAGAAGCCCCATGGATTTATCCTAATGCAGCCCTGGGTGCTGGAGCAACCAATTGGAGACCCCTGCCACTGCAAAGATGTTTTCATGGGCAAAGATTTGGCTTTCCTTCTGCAGTTGGCATCATTGCATGTTCTTTATGAGATTGAGGAGGACTTTGTAGATTGGTGTCGGAAATACAGGCTAATGTTGGACTTATGGGCTTGGACAACACTGGGTTGTGGTGCTTTTTTAATGTACATCTCCCCTTTATATAAAACTCTGTTATATACATATGACTTTCTGTGGATTTGTTTCTCCAGTCTACCCAGACTAATGCAGCTCAAAAGCATGTGAAAATTGGGCATCGAATAAGGAAGACCAAAGAACAATTGATGCATTTCAATTGTATTTTTGATGAAAAATACTGAAAGTACCAGGGACTGCCAATGGGACAAACAAGTCTGTTTTGGAAAAAGTAGGGCCAGATGGAACCTTAAAGGCAAGGATGGCAAGACTTCATGTTACATATTTTGTGCATGGTGCATGTCATCAAGAGAGACCAGCCCTGAAGAAAGGCATCATGCTTGGTAGAGGAACAGTGTAAAAACGGAAGTCCTCAAGGATATGGATTGAAAAGGGCTGCAACAAATATAAGAACAATTTTGAGGCTGTGCAGGACCAGACAGTTTTGTGTGGTTGGGCAAAGGGTAGCTATGGATCAGAACCAACACAATAACATTTTAAGAACAACAGGCTTCCTTTTATCATTGTATGTATTGTATCTCATGTAATTCTTACAAACTAATCAGGTAAACACTATCATTTTGTTCAATTTTCAAATAAAGACACTGAGTGACATTAAGTATAAATAATTTTTCTAGGTTTTCATCACAAGAAAAAAACATAGCAACTAATTTTCAACCCAGCTAATCTTCCTCCTGGCCCACATATTAACCACTACAGACATTATTTTCAATTTATAAACTAACTCCTATTCACAGATTTAAATTTCTCACAGAATTATACCACACACACACACACACACACTTCACTTACTTTTTAATATTTATTTTTTATACATTTTCTCAAACCAGGGATGATTTTAATTTAAGATGTCATCCCCTGGAATTTCTCACAATTTAAAGTTCAGTCTAGAAAGCCCTCGTGTTTGAAATTATGGTCTACAACAAGTCTACAGCATGGAGTTTCTGGGCCACAAAGCTGGTTTTGTTTCCCAGATTTAAAAAAAAATGAAACCTTCAATTAAAATTGAAGAACCCCATCTTCAATTAGTTATTTCCACCCTTTAATCTAGATGGATGATCAAAAAACCTGGGTGCACTGTCATAAATCTATTTCCATTGGTTGCCACTGAGAAATTCCTTTCGCATTATCATCAAGTAATCTAAGTAATGTTTACAAGAGGAACCAAGCAGCAAACATTGACAGAGCCAAGGATATACCAACCTGAAAACTTCCTCTTGGGCCTTCTAGTGCATTGGGGGTTAGATAACTTGATTGAAAACTTAAGTCAGACACTTTCACCAAGACATCTCTGTAGTTTCCCCGATAACGTGCCGTAAATGGGATTGCAATGGATATTGGGAATGGGATGCTCCTGTCTTGAGCTGAGAACTCAATGGTAATGATATTACTGACCAATTCTTCATTATCATGAACTATTGAAGAACTCATGCTATTCATTATTCGGCATTCTAGGTGTTGTAAGACATATGATGGTGCTGTAATAAAGCAAGACACTTGGGGTTCAGTTTCATCGCTCAACACATCAAGAAACCTGCAGAAGAAAAATGCAATTTTTAAAACTTACTTCTGACTTAGCTTAAAATTACAAACTCGATATCTTCATCATGCTCATATAAATTTGTGTGACTCCTCCCAAAACTCTTCCCCCTATTGATGTAATTTGGGGCTAGATCATGAATCTTTCTGTGCCTGTTTCCTCAACTGTGAAATGATGATAAAATATACTCAGCTCCCAGCCAACTGAGTTAAATGAACTCGTATATGTTAAGGTCAGAGAACATAGTACCTGGCAGAGTAGTTGTTACCTATGTCCACTATTATTGATATCATTACTTTGGCTTTTATTTTTATTATTTAAGCAGTTTATTCATTCCTGTGTGGTTACTTCACAGCATAAAAATTGCTACGGTTTCTTGATAAGCCCCGTGCTCATCCCTGACTAAGGAGCCCTGGTGGTGTCGTGGTGACGAGCAGAGTGGCCAACCTCCTAGTCAGAGTTCAAAACCAGCAGCTTCCAAGGAGCAAGACTAGACTCGTGACTCCTATAAACACTACAGTCTCGCCTGAGGAGCCACAAGTGACTTGAGGACAGTGAGTTGGGTGTTTTTGGCATACCTGAATATTTCCCTAAGCTTGGGGGAAACGGGAATCATATAGATGGTCTTGGTCTTGTTTTGAAACATTGTATTAAATTATAGTAGTTTTTAAAATGAAAACCTTAGTTTTAATTTAGTTTTAACAGGAAGGGAGTGGGAAAAGGTGGAGCTAATACCAAGGGCATAAGCAGAAAGAACTTTTTTTCAGAAGTATGATGGCAACAAATGTACAAATGTGCTGTGCGTACAATGGATATCTGTATAGATTGAAATGACTTCTTTGAGTCCCCAACAAAACGATTTAAAAAAACCTAAAATTTTAATAATATCTAGAAATTTCTCAAAGTATTATCAATTTACAATAAATCATACTAATTAGAGAAAAGAGTACTTACAAACCTCATAAAATAAATTCAAAAGCCTTATTTTGATGGTTAATTATCTGCCTGATTTTTATTATTACCTATGCAAAAATTGTCAAAGTCTGATAGATTTAAATTTGCATTTGAAATTTATCACTTACTCATTTTGTATTAATATTTAATTATAATTATTAAATTAATTAATATTTAATTGTTTTTACAAAATTCCAAGATGCATATTATTTCATTTCATCTTTATATCTATGTTGCCATGTTTATACAACCATCATCATTTTACAGATAAGTACATTGAGGCTTAGAAATTTTAACTTGCTAAAACCACACAGATATTAAGTTGTAGAACCAATAACAATCTAGCTAACTTTAATACTAGTGATCAAATTCTGAAATATAATATCAAACTTTCTTAATCATTCCAAGGCATAGATTTCCTTTTTTTTGGGGGGGGGGGGCAATCACTGCCTCTGGTGGTCGTGTGCACTACCCAGTGCTGCTCCTGAGAGCTGCCACTGGATTTGAACCACCAAGCCCATGGACCGCAGTCCCGCACTCAACCACTTACACCACTGGGGCTCAGGTCTTAGATTTCCTTTTTTTAAGAATTTTTAAAAATCATTTTATTGGGGGCTTGTACAACTCTTATCACAATCCATACATACATCTATTATATGTCAAGCACATTTGTACATTTGTGGCCTTCATCATTCTCAAAACATTTGCTTTCTATTTAAGTCCTTGGTATCGAATTAACATTTTCCCCTCTCTCCCAGCTCCTCCCTTCCTCATGAACCCTTGTTAATTTATAAATCATTATTACTTTGTCATATCTTACACTGTCCAATGTCTCCTTTCATGCACTTCCCCTTTGTCTGTATCCCAGCAAAGAGGTCATATGTAGATCCTTATCATTTGTTCCTCCTTTCCACCCCATCTTCTCTCCACCCTCAAACACTCTTACTACTTGTTCTGAAGGGATCATCTCCTGGATTTCCTGTGTTGACACTTCCTATCTGTACCAGTGTACACCCTCTGGTCTAGCTGGATTTCTAAGTCAGAATTGGCATCATGATAGTGGGGGGTGGTGGGGGAGCATTGAAGAACTGAAGGAAAGTTGTATGCTTCACCTTTGCAATGTGGCTCTGATTTCTTTATACATCACAAAATGAAACTAATACCTAGTTCAAAATAGAGTGGTAGGGGAGGGAAATAAAGCTCTCTCACAATGGCTCTGCACATAATGGTGAAAAATGAATGTTAGATCTCAACATTACAATGCTCAATTTGAGTTTCTCCTCTTGCTAACTCAGATAAATGGTTGAAATAAAGGCTAGATCAATGGGGAAAAAAGAGCTTATTTAACCAGTTTTAGGGTACTAATAACCAGCTCAAAAGTATTCGTGTTTTAACTATTTTTCAACCATTGCTAAATTTATTTTTACAATTCACATGAAAAGTAAATCATGTGGCAGAAGCAGAAAGAACCAAGTATTTATGTTTACAATAGTAAACACACAAACATGAGAGAAATAATAGCCAGTCAACGTATTGTTTGGCTTGACAATCTCTGATGGTGGTAACAAAAGTGAATCACACAATGAGAAATCTTACTTGAAAGAAAGTATGTGATGTCTCACCCTTGTAAAATCTCAAGGATGACCCCTCTGAGGTTTCGAAAGACCTGCGCCCTAGAAACCATCTCAACAAACATTCTCTTCTTCCAGAAAACTTGTTTCTCAACTGACAGGTGAAATAGGGCACGTAGACTAGTAAATGATTCCTTCTTTCTTAGCAGAGATCAAGTAGACCATGTCCAGCTCTAGAATAATCACATTGATTTATTCTAGCCTTGTTGCCCCCAAAAGTCTGTACACACTAGGACAGCCATAGTTAAGGGTGGCAGACTTGTTTCAAAAAGCAACCCAAGGGCAGAATCACAACAGATTCAGAACAGGGCTTTGTTTATGACTTGAGTCTTTTATGTGGGATGATGCTTTCCTAGCCTGAGGGAGTACACTGAGTTGTCATCGTTTTAAAAATGCAAGCCAAGCAAGATTGGTTTGATGCCAGGAAATGGAAATCAGCATTAGGAAACACCTAAAAGAATTGTTAGGGCGAGTTGTTTGAGCATTGACTCATTCGTTGATGCTTTGAGTCATTTCTGAGTGTAAGGACACAAAGAAATATTGTTTTGTTTTTCAAATGAAACAGATAACCACAGAATGATTTTCAAGGCAACACTTTTTCAGACCATGGAGGACTTCGGTGCATTGAATGTACTTGTATTTCTGTGACATTCACAGAATTCATAGGATTTTCACAGACATGTGTAGGGACACCACAGCTGAATTAGCCAATACTTTCATTTAGTAGATGGCATGGAAGTTAGTCTGAGATCAAGGAAATAATATTCAACATCAGAGAGAGGAAGAGGGGAGTTAGGGAGGAAGAGGGAATGAGTGGGAGGTGAGGAGGAAACTAACATGACAACATTTAGCTGAGTGAGAAAATCAGCAAGCGGCTTGGTACTTGACATCACTTTACCAATTAATTCCAAGAAATATGTATCATTTCTACAAAATAGAGAAACAAGTTAAGAAATTAATCAAGTTGCCCAGAATTATGAAATTAGCATTTAATAAAATAGGAAATAAAATTTAAGTCCTCATATATATGTGTGTGTTTGCATATATGTGTTTGTGTGAAGATATAGCTATTCTTCTCTATATGTATGTATTGCTATTTACTGTTTTTGATTTATTCTTTATTATGATGACTTAGAAAATGATAATTTGTTAAAATTTTTGCCTTTGGACTTACAGGGATTTGATGTAGGAGGGATGCAAGTCATAAAATGGATCAGTTGGTCTCACTTTTTAATGTCTGCTCTTATCTCCAAAAGATAAAATGAGTATGAATATATTCTTTCAGTTTTAAGAACCTCCCACAGCTTATCCATGAGGCCTCAGAGTTCTAGAAACATGGGCTAAGAGCTCATGGTGATTTTCTTTGGAATATAAATAAAATTAAAATTATTTCCTCAGTTCAGAACACCCTGCAGCCCCTTAGTTTTATCTCTTTATAATAGATAGTGAAGTAGTGATTTAGGGAAAGCGTTCATTTTCAAGGTAATTTTCCACCTTAACCATTTTCGTATCTTGTCAATTCTTCCCCCCTTTAGAGAAATATGCTTGATTCCTAGCTTTACAGGAAGCAATGTTAGTCTTAGCAGCCACATGTGCTTTATGGGGCAGTTCAAACTGCATTGCTGATTCAGAATAACTTTAGGGAAGATGGAAAGGAAATAAAAATGTTTCTCCATGTTTAAGGACTGAATGTTCTAACTACAAAAACACACATATAAATTAGTACATATAATCCCCTTCCCATTGCATTTACTTACTCTTTTTCCATTATGCTTTTCTCTGTGTTTACATACTCCGAATCAGTGGGAAGGATAGTATTCACATAGCTATTAAAGGTTTTACATGTTGTTGGGGATGTCATCATCTCTCCTCTTTGGCTTTCGGAAATCTCTTGAATTTCTCTTTCTGTTGCCTGGCTTATGTCACCAATGTCTTCCCCGTTGTCATTTATGTTCCCAGGAGTCATGCGAACTGTTTGTTTATCATCTTCATTTTCTGCTTCATCTGGGCACAGTTTGTTCTGTGGCTCTTCTTGTCCTCTGACTGTTCCACTCAATAATGTGTTGCCCTCTTTCCCCATTAATTCTGAGCTCAAGTGTGTTTTATTTAACTGGCCCCTCTCCGTGATGTGGCTTTCCTCCACACTTGGGGGGGAAACAGTAGCAGCCTCTATGACATTTAGTTCCCCTCTTCCTGCATGGTCTGTGGCTCTGGTATCTTGAATGATAGGCATTGTCTCTAGTGGAGTACAGTCATCGTGCATGCCGTGTAAATTACACATCTCCTTTTCTTCTTTCTTTAAAAGTGCAGCAGTCCGCTCCAAATATCCATTTATTCTCACGAGGCAGTCTCTGACAGGAATGATCTCTGCACACACACACACACACACATACACACGCGTGCACAGAAAGAATAAATATCAAACTGAGTCCACATACAGTTCTGTACTGACCCCTGATGATGTATGGAAAACTAACCTTAGAAATTTCAACCAAAACAAAGAAAACTTTTACCATGCTTTTAAGTCAACCTCCTTGAAAGCGAAGCTTTATTTGTATTGCTCACACATGTTAACATCATTTCTAGAAATAAAGGCATCCAGCAATGGGGATAAATTACTGTTTAAGGTAGCTGTTGTTTGCAACAAGGGAGTTGATTTGTATTCCTCTCTACCCATGTGTGTAGAGCAGAACTGCTGCAAGGAGCCTTCAAGAAAGAGCTGGTCAGGTCTGCCCTCCAGTGCATTAGTGCAACTTTGGGTGGGCTGAAACTATCATTATTTAGGCTACTTGCCAAGACCTTAACTGTTTGTGCCATCACGTGCTCCCAGTAAGACAGTTGAAGGCAGTAAATATAACTCCCCTCTTTCATGAAAATCTTTAGAATATTGAAAACAGGTGTCATGAATCCCTGGACCTCTGTTGGTACTGTAGATAAGCACTCAGCTGCTAAGCAAAGAGTCCACCGTTTGAACCCACAACCTGCTCCTTGGAAGACAGATGTGGAAGTCTTCTCTACAAATAATTACAGATCAGAAACCCCATGGAACAGTTCTCCTCAATTCTCTGGGGGTTGCTATGTGTGAGATTAGACTTGATTCTGCATGGACTTTCCAACCGAAATCAACATCACCCTAAGGTGATTGTTCCTTTGGTATTATTTTACGGATTCTTTCTTCTCTAGCTATACTTTTTTTTTATGAATAGCCCACTTAGTGTTGGCTTAAACTTAACAATCCACATTGATTTTGACTAACGGAGTACCACAGTTATATTATTTCTGCTGGATTGGAGGCTATATTTGTTGAATGGTTTTTTGACTGCTGTGAAAGTTGAACTTTGGTTTATACTATGCCTCCATCTGAACTTGTCATCATTAAAACTTTCCACAGGATATTTCTGACCATGTCAGTTCTCTGATCAGAACCTGTGATGGCTCAGGCAAGGCTTTTAAATTAAGCAAGTGTCTTAACTTTGGTGTAAACCCTCACTCCATTGTGATATAATCTCTAACTTCCAGTTCTAATCTCTCCATTTAGCTGAAGTCATATTGCTGGCTAAGCACCTCACCAAACTTTAAGACCCAATCTGAACTAAAGAATATGTGATTTAAGACTGTGGCTCGGCGGTATTAGAGTCACCATCCAATTATCCAATTTACAAGCCTGGGCTTGTCTTGGAACTGTAGTCCTGACAATTTGTGTTTGCACTCACTGTTTTTTGTTTTATTTATTTATTTTTATTTTGGGGTTTTTTTTTTGAACTCCTGTTCTGGTGGCTAGGCAGCCCAGTTCTTCTAGGCAAAGTTTTAATTTTCTCCAGAGACTAAGTGCCTTATTTTGAATTTTAAAGTGTGGGCTTTCTGTCACACTACCTTTGAACATATGTCTCTGATGCTTTGCTTTAAAGATTCAATTGCTTCACCTCATCTCCCTTTGATTCATGATAGATAGGTTGGTATATAGGACATATCCACTGTCCTTAAGGCTGTTATTTAGAGCTAAGTTTCAGAATGTCACCTACCTCATGCCTGAACAAACTCTTATAATCTGGCATCATATTCCTTAGGTAGCCTGTTACTCCTGTCTTTGTCAGCATCCATAATTGGATTTGCCCTATCTTATTGAAAAAAAGTGTCATGGAAAGTCTAATGGCATGCCCCAGTCAACCATAATCTGCCCAGTATTTTTTCAAATTTAGATTTACACAAAAATAAATCTGGTGATAAAATATTCTATTACTATCTTGGTAAATTTGTTTTTTGTAACTTGGCCTATTCTAGCCGATTTTTAAGTCTTAAATCCTGCAAATAATACTTCTGCCTGCATTTTATTTCAAGAGTCCCAGTTTCCAGCGGTGAAAATTCCTATTCATTGTTTAAGCTTCAGGTTAAATATTATACACATGGCAGCAACATTTTCTACCCAAAGATATTACCCACCTCTGAGAGCACAGTCTCCAGATTCTTTAGGTTAATATGCATTTGCTTTATCTTACTTCCCCTCATGGCCCTTACCTTTTCTCTCAGGCTCCTTCGTTCCCCCTCAGACTGCCTACTCAATCAGCATTTCTTTGACAATGACTAAATAAGAGAAATACTTGCCCTTCCTCCAGATGCATGGACTTTCCTTGTCAAGCATTGCCTGAAGATGCTGGCACGTGGAGTGCAAGGTCCCTGCAGTATGCTCCAAAAGTGGGTGAAGGGCTCCACAGAGATCTTGACCCAGAGAGGCCACTGTTGCGAGCCAAGTAGCCACACCAGTCTCTTCATAAAAGTCATGGCCAAGGACAGCCTGCTTCAGCACCAGGTTTTGTCTCCATATCTGCTTCAAGATTTGACCTAGTTTACCTGAGCCCGCATCTTCTGTATCCATTTTAGGATCCAAAACTAGTATGCTTCTTTCTTGCCAGCAAAGCCTAGAGGTTTAGCAAATTCAAACTTGGCTATGATTCTTTCTCCTAAAATCTAGGAGATGGTCCAAATCAGCTAGCCAAACATTTTCCTGAAACATAATAGTTTATTCAGCTTGTTGTTGGCCACTGAGAGGTTACTAGGTGACCAGAGAAGGGGCGTTTCAGCACCGTGGTGCCATTGTGTACAGACTAGATTAATCACAAGAATAAATCTAGCTCATAAAATCCAACTCTCTCTGTAGGTTTGTCTACTCTGGAAGGTTTATGCAATTTTTGAACCTTTGAGCAACAGATTCTATGGTAGGATGTGAATGTTTACAGGTCAAAAGTGAACCGTTTCTAAACTATTCCTACTTAGGCTCTTAGGTGATACATATAAATATTTTTATGTGAGCAAGTCAAATAGCATCGCTACTTTGGTGCCGTTGCATAAGTGCACAGGTTCAGTCCAAACAAAGGCACGTGTAAATATCCCTCTGCTCAGTAGATGGCTGCAAACATGAGATCTCAAAGACGTCATTGTCTTCATCTCCTTGAGGTGTCCTCAAGCGAAAATACAATCAAAGCAGTGTCTTCTGAGGGGACCTCTTGAGCCAGCTGGATGCAAAGTAGAGATCAGAAAGTTATGATGAGTGTGTTTTGAGAATCCACATAGGCAATTTTGATTTTTTTTTCCCTTTGAATGACACAGGACAATCATAACAACAGTCTAAGAAGGTGTTTTCGGAACTGACTATGCCATTTCTGGGATGAAAATCAGGAATTTGCATCAAATACAATACAATTTGCTTTCACTCTTGACAGAGTGCCTTCTTCCTATTTTTTTGGTATGCAGTACTGTCCTAAGAGCATTTCGATGGTAAATTTACTCCCCCACACCCATCCTATAGCCCTAATATTTTCCTTCTGTCTTCTTTTGGTTCCTCAAACACAAAGAACTTTTTAAAGGAACATGATTTGAGAGTCCCTCAAGAACACAAAAACTAGCATGTTGATGTGATGTCCATCAGAGAACACAGAGTTTTACAGAAAAGGGTTCTCACAGCCATCAAGTCGATGTCCACCCTTTATGGCCAAGATGAACCTGGCTCAACTGCCCTGTGCATTTCTGGGACAGTCACTCTTTACAAGAGTAAAATGCTCCATCTTTCTCCAGTGGAGCAGCTGGTGGTTTCGAACTGCTGACCTTCTGGATAGCAGTCCAACCATTACACAACCCAGGCTTTTTTACAGAGAAGGGCTAGAGAAATGGAAACACCACTCTAGTGTATAGACCTAAATGGAGGATAAGTCAATAAACAATGACTCTATCTTTGATATTTGTATTAAATATAACTTTCTGTGCTTTAGAGCACTGATTTTTACTTCTCTTCGTATATGGAATGATGTGACATTGGGGAGCTTGTCTAAAGATAATATAGGCTTGGGGTATATAAACGGAATCAATTTTTCTTTAAATTGATTATCTCTGTACATATATTATATGTATATATGTACAGCACTACCATCAAATCGATTCTGACTCAAAACACCTCTCCCTAGAATTTACAAGACTAGAAGTCTTTCAGATGAGACAGGCAGCCTCCTCTTTCACCTGTGGAGCAACTGGGAGTGAGCACAGCTGATCTCACAGCCCCACCAGATCTAGACTCTAAGCCACCTGAACCAGCAGGGTGCAACTACCCCTGTGCATTTCTGAGACCAGAGAGGTAGAAAGTCTCATATTTCTATCAAGGTCACGGGTGGTTTTTTAATTGCCAACCTGTGGTTAACAGCACAGGTTAACGTGGGCCCTCCTGTGTTACCAGGACTCCGTACATAGATGTATGCTATTTTTGTTGTTGGGCTGTTAAATAGAATTGAGTCATTTCTGATTCCTAGCAACTTAAAGTACAACAAAAAGAAATACTGCCTAGGGGAAAGTTTCAACAAGCAGTATCTTATACGTACATGCATACATCTAGAGATATATACTTGTATATATGTGTGTATATATATTATAGAGAGAGAAAGGGGGAAGGAGGGAGGGGAGCAGGAAGCAAGGGAGAGGAGGGGAAAGGATATAAGAAAAGCAGAAGGGAAAAGAGGTTAAAATAAGAAAGAATTTAGGAAAGTATCCTTTTGTTGCTAGACACCAACAGACTTCTGACTCTCAGCAGTCCTCGGTAGAGCAGATTGAAACACTGTCCTGTCTTATTCTATTCTCACAATATTTAATATGTTTGAACCCATTGTTGCAGCCATGGCTTCCATCTCTCTTGTTCATGGTTTTCTTTTAGCTGACCACCTAGTTTACCAAGTATGTCCTTATAAAGGGCCTGGGCTCTCCTCATAACATGTCCAAAGTATACTGGATGAGGTCTCACCGCCCTTGCTATCAATGAGCATTCTGGCTATACTTCTTCCAACACAGATTTGCTCATTTTCCCGACAGTCCATGGTATGCTCAATATTCTTTGCTGACATCACAATTCACAGTCATCAATTATTTTCTGGTCTATCATTCACTGTACAACTGTCACATGCATGTGAACAATTCAAAATGTCATAGCTTGAATCTAGCATGCTTTGTCCTCAGACAGAGTGACACCTATACTTTTAACACTTTAAACAGAACCTTTGAAGGAGATTTGACCAATGCAATGTGTTGTTTTGGCTTTGTTTGTTTGTTTGTTTGTTTACATTTTTCTTCCATGAGCATTGATTGTGGTTCCAAATAAAATGAAATATTTGACAGTATTAATTTTTTGCTTTCATTTATCATGATGCTGCTATTTGTCCAGTTGTCAAAAAATGTTACCTTGTATTGTGTTATAATGTATACTGAGCTATGAAACTTTTATGTTCATATGTAAATACCTCAAGACTTCTTCACCTTTGTTTTGTTTTGTTTTGCTTTGTTTTGGGGGGGGGCATCACTGCTCTCCGGTGGTGGGAGTAGGAGGCCCAGCCCCACTGCTGGAATTGAACCTCCATCCCAGTGGGCCGCAGTCCCGTGCACAATCACTACGCCACCGGGGCTCAGCTCCAAGACTTCTTCCTCACTTTTAACAAAGTGTGACAACTACACATCAAGGGTTGGGTATGTGTCTTCTTCCATTCTTGATACTGACTGCTTCTTCATATGATCCAGTTTCTTAGGACACTTGATATATAGTGTGAATAAATATGAAGAAGGGATAGAATTTTCACGCATTCATTTCCTGATTTAAAATTATACCCTTGTTCTGTCTGAACAACTGTCTCTTGATCTATATATAGTTTATGCATACCATTAAGTGTTCTGGCATTCTAATTCTTTGCAATGTTCTCTATAATATGGAATGATACACACTGTCAATTGGCTTTATGTAGTCAATAAACACAGGTAATCATCTTTATGGTTCTCTCTGTTTGCAGTAAAGATCCATGTGACTTCAGTGGTGTTCTCCCCCATTCCACATCTTTTGAATCTCTAAAAATTCCCGGTTGGTGTACTTCTGCAATCGTTTTTTAAAATATCTTTGGGAAAACTTTACTTGCACATATTAATAATACTATTCTATATTTTCAGATTTCTGTTGGGTCTGTTCTTTGGAATGGAAAAAATATGGTTCTCTTTGATTTGATTGACCAGAGAGGGTCTTCCAATTTGGGGGTGTTGTATTCTTTTCTTGAAATATCTCCATGTGTGCTTCTTTTATTTATGAAGCCCTATTTTGTTGTCAATAACTTCCTTGCAGCATGAACTACTGTATTTAATATCATCCTTTCTTGATTATTTGCCATCCCCTGATACAATTGAATGCTCAACAATTCTATTTATCACGCCATTTATGTATATCCTCCCATTTATTTTGTTTTTCCCCCATGTTAAATATTTTGCCTTTAGAATCCTTCAATATTGCAACTTGAGGCTTACTTTTTTTTCTTCAATTCTTTAGGTTTGAGAAATGTAAAATGTTTTCCTTTTTGAGTTTTTTTTTCTAACTCCAAAGCTTGGTACATTTCTCGTGGCCCTGCAGGATAGAGGATAGAACTGCCCCATGGTAATTCTAAGACCAGGCATCTTTACAAAAGCATATTGCAACTCTGTCTCCTGAGCGGTAGTTGAAGGGTTTGAACTGCCAACCTTCAGATAGGAGGGAGATGCTTTACCATTGGGCCAAAAAGGATACTTTGAATGTCAGTTAAAAAATGTGGCCATTTATTTGATTTTGATTTTAACTCAATAGAATAGAGTATGGAAAAAACCCCATGGATTCTGAGACTATCACTCTGTAGGAGAGTCAAAAGTCTCATCTTTCTCCTGATGGTGCAGCTAGTTGTTTTGAACCACTGACACTGTGATATGTGGCCAAAGGGAAAACCCACTACGCCATCAGAACTCTGATATTAGTTAGGAAAATAAAATTAGTACATTCTGCTATAGTAAGCTGGCAGTGCAGTTGGCATCTTTACTCGCCGATTATTTCCCGTTAATTTGACAAAATGCCCCCCAGTAAAAGAAAACAAAGGAGATGAGTGACTTTCTCTGAACTAAAAAAGAATCTGTACCACGTATAATTAAAATTCATATACATTACGTTCTCCCCAGTGCTTACCCCATAGTCAACACACTGCGTCCGAGATCATTAAAATAGAGATATTGATGTCTTGGAGGTATGGAGAGGAAATCTGAACAGCTTTCTCTCTTCTTTCCAATCCCCTGATTCTAAAACAGGAGACAATGGGACCAGAGTAAAGGGCAGTACATACATTCCACACAGGTGCATCCTTTCTAAGACGTGCTGGAATGAAATAATAGCTTCCCAGCCATACACTGGACTGCTTCCTTCCCACGGACGTTGTGTTAGCTTACCTTAAGGACTGGGGTGCTTACAGCAACACCTCTGGCATTGAGAAGATGAGATGGAGAAAAACAAATGCAGTGAACAAAGAAGGAATGCCATAGGTATAAATAAATGCCATCTGAGATGCTTTTCTTTTAGACTGGAGCAAAATGGGAAACAGTAGTATGAAAAGAGACATTTTCTCTATGACTAGAAATTGTACTTTTCAGTGAATTGAAGCACACTGGATTTTTTTCTTCCTTTAATTTTTTTAAGGTGAGCCTATATCATACATATTGTTGAAACTCTTTGCAACCTCTTCTAAAGAATGAAGACTTGTTAGTTCATTTGTGCTTGGTTATTCTCTAATTCTTTAACTATATATAATTCTCTATGTATAATTCATATATATACACATATATGATGCTCAATAAATTTGTATGAAAATATGCACATGGCTTTAATTTAATGCCAACTCTGTAAACCTTATATATAGCATTTATTGTGTTAGGCACTATCTGTAGGGGCTCTGAGTGAGAAAGACAAAAAGATATGATTAAGATGAAGGGATTGATAACAGTGTTATGAACAAAATGTATTACAAAAGACTTTAGGAATAGAAAATATATTCTTATCAGTTACTTAGGAGAAAGTTTAACTAGGAGCTAAAAGATAAGCAGGATTCAATCAGGCTAGAGAGAGAAGAAATATTTCTTCTTAAAAAAAAAAACTCACAACCACCAGGTCAATTCTGACTCATGGCAGCCCTAAGGGACAGGGTGGAGTAGGCTTACCCGCTGAGGCTTTCCAAGACTGCAACCTGTGAGGAGTTGAAAGCCTTATCTTTATTTTAGGGAGCAGCTGAGGGTTTTGAACTGCTGACCTTGCAGTTAGCAGCTCACTACTTTATCCATGACACCACCAGGGCTCCTCTATACTATCTCAGGAAAAAATATAACCAACGCTATGAAGGCATGGGATTATGGGATGACCAAGATGAAACAGCATAGCTTTAAAGTTGTTGTCACCCAGTGCCTTTAGTCAGACCCAACTTATGCATGGGTCCTGAGCCATTCTCACATTAGTAGGTGTGTTTGAGATCATTATTACAGTCACTGGGTCCATCTCTCTTACTGAGAACCTTCCTTTTTTAATTGACCCTTTACCTTACCCAATCTCTCCTGAAAATATGCCTGTAATAAACAAGAAGAGGTTTTACCATTCTCACCTCTAAGGAGTCTTCTGGCTGTATTTTTTTCCCAAGATGCATTGTTTATTCTTCTGGAAATCCATGACATACTCACCATTCCTTGCCAATTCCATTCAAAAGTCAGTTATTCTTAAGTCTTGCATTTTCATTGATTTGATTAATGAGCCTGGAGAGACAGCAGAAAGTAGCAGGCTGCACACAGATGAGAATTTAGAATTTGATTTTGCAAACAGTAGAGCGGTATCTCTACTGCCAGACACAGAGGGTTGAGATGAAGAGACACAAGATTTAGGGGTTTGTCAACTACAGCAGCAGTCAAGTAAAAAGAGAAAGAGGGAAATTTAAGAAGGAAGATGAAGTAGCACATATGAAATTAATAGAAGGAAAATAAAAGAAAACAATGAATATTCACATTTTTATTTTAGAATATTTATGGATCACTGATTCAGCAATCAGGAGAAAGACAAGCTTTGCGATTCCCCTAAAAAGTTACAGTCTCAGAAACTCACTGGAGCAGCTATCCCCTAGTCTATAAATTTACTAGTAGCTGACATTGACTCCATGACAATGAATTTGATTCTTCAGTTTACGCTTGGCAGTGGATAGTGACTAAAACATCTAGACTAGGTAGGTTATTGAACAGAGTGTTAAGCCATTATTTTACAATTTCTAGCTTAGCGGGATAGACTTAGTAGGAATTTAATTTGATTGGTTTTGAACTTATTGAATCTGAGATATCCAAGTACATTCCTTTGGGATGTACTTGAAGTTAAGGAGACAAGCCAGAATTTGAATAGCATACTTGAATGCCACCAGGAAGTGCATGGGGAATGATCCTTTGGAAGGAGAAGTCATCAAGGAAAATTTTTTCCTGAGTATATATCAAATTGTGAATAAATTGTTAATGAAACGCTGAACCACTAAACTAATAGCTAACATGTATCATGTCTCTTCTAGATATGTGTGAAAATTCTTTCTCAGAAGGGAAAAAACCCAATTTCATAGTCATCCTTGACACTTACTATCCTCAAGTTTAAACTTGCTCTTTGCTTGGTTTCCCAAGAACATGTACTCTTTCTGAAGTGAAAAATACCATGGGTCATGTTGCATTTACTTGTTCAAACAAGTATCTGCATGCTCCTGAATCTTGTTTTCAATTAACTGATGTCACTAACTACAGAAAGAACAGATTTTGCGGTCAAGAATTGTGACTCCCACAGAAATTAATTGCAAAAAAAATGCATCTAAATGGCTTTAATGTTTGATTAGCATCTTCATTTATATGTATTGTTATTAGTCCCCCTTTTATTAGTCCCCCTACTGAGATTTTTGCTCTTATATTGACTTTAAGGAAATCAGTATGGAGTCAGAATTCACCTAAATGTTTCATTGTCTGTAGAGATGAGATTCAGGTCAATGAATTCTTTACTTATATGCAACCCAAAGAGAGCAGACCGACTGCTGTGGTTAAGCTCTTGTGATGTAACCCTTTGTCCACTGCACAGAGGACTGGGGGAGGGAGGGGGGGGTCAATCTGCTTCTACAAAATGTACAGCCTTGAAAACCCTTTGGAGAATCTACTCGAAGGTCACTACGATTAAAAATTAACTTGATGGCAATGAGTCTGAATTTTTGTGAATAACTACTAATGCTAAAGTCAGAACTGATGAAATAAAAATTAGAGGCTCAAAAAGTGATCTCATTTTGTTTGGTATTTATAGTGGGTATTAGTTGATAAGTTGATGATGAATGCTACATTATAGGGCTTTGAATAAATTCATGGAAAATGTCATTGTCTTTTATTTACATTTTTTCCACATATTTTTGAAGACCTCTCATGGATTGAGCCAACACAAATCATTTTTTTATTATTTGATTTTGTTCATTTCTTTGAGATCTAATAGTTGCCCACATTCAAGATTTTGTGCAGTCATCCAAAAATAATTTTACCCCATTTGAAAACCCCTATTCATTATCTGTTCATCTTCCATCTTCTTAGCAATGTAATATAACTTAATGATTTATGGAAGGGGGATTAAAAAGTAGTTGATGGGTTGATGTCAACTATTGTTATTGCTACTCTTGTTGGTTTTATTCCCCATAAACATTCCCTGCAGTAGTAATATTCAAATAAAACATCAGCTATGCTAACATGCTTAACAATTTTAAAATGTTATGTTTAAAACAAGGAAAATTAAACCAACATGCCCGACTATCAAAAGATATAGTGTCTGTGGTCTTAAAGACTTGAAAGTAAACAAGCAGCCATCTAGCTCAGATGCCACAAAACCCACATGGAAGAAGCATAACAGCCTGTGTGATCACAAGGTGTCGAAGGGATCAGGTATCTGGAACCAAAGGAAAAAAATCATATCATTGTGTGCTCACCTTCCCAATACAATGAGTGAAGACAAATGGGTGCATAAGCAAATGTGGTGATGGAAGCTGATGGTGCCTGGCTATCAAAAGATTTAGCATCTGGGGTCTTAAAGGATTGAAGCTTAGCAAATGACCATCTAGCTCAGAAGCAAAACGCCCACATGGAAGAAGTACACCAGTGTGTGTGACCACGAGGTGTCAAAGTGATCAGGTGTCAGGTGTCAAAGAACTAAAATTATATTACTGTAAATGCCAAAGCCCATTTGTAGGTAATGGACTTACAGAGAGGGTCACAGGGAGGAGACAAACAAGTTAGAGTGCAGTGTAGCAATGTTGAGGCTTATTACTTTCCTTTAGGTCTTCACTGCTTCCTCCTCCCCACTATTGTGATCGCAATTCTACCTTACCAATCCAGCTAAACCAGAGAATTTACACTGGTACAGATTGGAACTGGAAACATGGAGAATCTAGGACAGATGATCCCTTCATTACCAGTTAGTGTGGTTGATAACAGGAGGGTGGACGGAAGATGGGGTAGAAAAGGGGAACCGATTATGAGGATCTACACCTAACCTCTTCCTTGGGGTACGGACAACAGGGAATTAAGTAAACGGTGGCATCTAACAGTGTAAGATATGACAAAGTAATCATGGCTTATAAGTTATTGGGGGTTCAGGAGGGAGGGGAAAGCAGGGAGGAAGAGGAAATGGAGAGAAGCTGATGCCAAGGGCTTAAGTGAAAAGCATCTGTTTTGAGAATGATGAGGGTAACGGACATACAAATGTAGTTGACACACGATGGACTTAGGTATGGCTTGTGATAAGAGTTGTATGAACCCCAAATAAAATGATTTA
The DNA here is from genome assembly GCA_004026705.1 of Nesogale talazaci. Lineage (NCBI taxonomy): Eukaryota > Metazoa > Chordata > Mammalia > Afrosoricida > Tenrecidae > Nesogale > Nesogale talazaci. The sequence goes on along the minus strand of PVJH01004134.1, from coordinate 44,761 downwards.
AAAACAAACAAAACAATATGGTTTTGTCTTAGCCCTGGTGAGTCAGCACTCTGCTGCTAGTATAAATGTCAGCTGCTAGTATAAATTGGAATTCACCTACTACAGCCTGCTTCGGTAAAGATTCCACACTGTCCCAGAGACTTGCTACAAGTGAATCCACTTGACAGCTTTGGATTTGGATTTGAACCTCAAAATACAAAAAGCATGGGTGGTTAGATGATGGATAAAATTGTCAGTAGACTTTGGGAAGATTAAATGAATATTTACTGACCAAATCAAGCAGCAGATTGAAACCTAAGTAACTGTGTGCCAAAAAAACAGTTCTTGTCAACATCCCAGGAATTAGAAACACTTCATCCCTCAAAAAATGGGCATAGGGTTTTAGCTGTAAACAGAAATGTTGGTGAATCATCTATTGCAACAGCTAATCACTCAACAGCAAATCCAAATGTTGGTGAGTCAAAGCCACCCAGCAGCTCTGCAGCAGAAAGACCTGCAATCAAATTCTATAACAAGTTCCCTCAATATAATATTGTCAGGAAAACCTACATATCACACAAGTCTGTATGAGTTAGCGTCCCATCAATAGCACACAAGGAGAAGTCTGTTTTGGAAGCAGGTAGATTCCTAGAGTCTTTGTTCTGCTTTGGTCAACCAGTAACCTGCCCATTGTCTGCCATAGCAGACACAGAGATTGTTGATTGAGGAAGTGTTTGAATTCTAATGAAGAATATTGTAGCTGAAGAACTGTAAGAGTGAAATGAAAATGGGCTCATAAAATTTAGTGAGTTTCTGCTACATGCTTCACTCCATTCTCAGAGGACAGCTTTGCAAGCATAACCTCTCCTACTGAAGATCAGAGGTTTCCTTCCTGCAGTAATTGAACAATTCCAGAGAAAAATAAAACTATTGCATTTTAGTTTTTTTACCCTCCTTCAATTGCTGCTATGACCTCACAAGTCATTCAACATCAAGGATCCCAGTTATAAGATCTAGTTCTCCACATAAAAGCTTTTAAAAGGGCCTCCACATTACTAATTTTTAATGTGGAATCAAAGTGAACCCTTTGGACCCATTCTAAAGTTGTTTCAGTTTTTAATATTTTCTTCCTTTTCAACTGAACTTTTTCTTATTTTGTTTTGTCAGTGTTGGGTTTTTGGCTTGTTTCTTGTCTTTGTTTTGTATGATGTTCTTTGTGGGAAAGCAAGGACAGCTAGAGTCTCCTGGTGGCATGGAAGGGAAGATTGGAGGGAAATGAGGGATTAACAAGAGAATTTTATGTAGGGAAACACAAAAATATTCTGATATGCATTGTGGTGATGATTGTACAACTCTTTTTGTTGTTGTTTTTCTTTTTTATTATTTTTATTTTTGTACATCTCTTCTTAGCATGATTGAAGTACTAAATTGTATGCTATATTGATTATATGTCAATAATTTTTAAGTCAGTTAGCTCACCCATTTAAAGAGTTTAAAAGAAAGAAAACACAGATGAAAGTTATTACCAAAGAAATAAAATAAGAGAATTTCTCAGAACTCAGCGGCATGGTACTCAAGCAAAACCTTAGAATCCAAAATATGTAAATATAAAGGACAAGGATACCAAAAACCTCCAAACAGTAGGGGAAATCACAAACAAATTATTAGGAATCAGACTTCTCTACAATTTCACTAAGACTTAAGAAATAGTTGGCATGACTTAAATATTCTGAGGGAAACTTAACTCCAAACTCGAATTTTTCTCCCCAAGGTCTTGTTCAAGTGTATAGGATAGGTAAGGGCATTTTCATGTATGCAAACCTCAAAAAATAATAAAAATAAAAATCTCTCCCATGTGTCATCTCTGGGGAAACTATTGAAAAAATGTATTCTATCAAATGCTAGCAGAGTAACATAAGAAAGAAGACCTGAGGTTTAACTCTAACATAGGAGTCATGTAAACCAAATTCTAAAACTATGTCACTATGTCCTTGGTGACAGCAACCCCTCAGGCCTAGACTGCCTCTGTCCAAGTTGACTGTGAGTCAATAGATAGACAGAGAATGAATAACTATTTAATTTTAAACTATTTTTAAGAGAAAGTTTGCAACTATATTAGAGAATTTGGGAAAAGACTTATTAACTGAGCAAACGAGATAATTACTAAAACCAAGATAAAGTAAATTCTAAATTTAAAAAGATATATAAGCATATTACTTGACATACCACTGCTCTGGATAATGTAGATGTAGCTAGAATAATGAAAATATATCTAATTGCTATAAGGAAAATTATGACATAAACACACTCCCAGATCGATGTCTCTAGAGGATGAGGGAGTAAGGTGGAGGTAAGAGAGCAAAGGGCTCATTTTTGTAATATTCTAAAATAAAGAAAATACTTATAAGTGAGGAGAAATTAATATTTAAGAACCTGAAGATAAGTTTCACAGAAAAGTCTAAAATAATTGATAAATAAATATGACTTAATTTTTACCTTATTATTTCTAGAGAAAGATTCAGAACAGAGAAGACATAGCCTGTAACCTCCAGGAACTGGCCTGGCACTACCAAGGAGGTCTTGGTGTTGTGACAAGCTGACCTGGCACTTACAGCTAAACTATGGTGTTCTCCTGGTGAACTGTCCATTTCACAAAATTTCAGCATTGGATCAGGCTACTCTGTAACTACAATAAACCCAAAACAAACTAACTCAGTTCCATCAAGTGGATTCAGACTCCTTTAGACCCTAAATGGACAGTGCAGAACTGCTCCTGTGGGTTTCAAAGAGTATAAACTTTTGTTTCATCTTTTTCCCTCAGAGTGAATGGTGGTTTTGAACAGGTGACCACACAGTCCAAAGTGGTTTTGAACTGTTGATCATAGAGTCCAATGTGCAATCCACTATGTTACCTGGGTTCCTTTAGAATATGATAGATCAGGGCAGACTGAAAACCACTCCATAATCATGTCTAAACACAGGCAAAACATAAAAAATGTTCAAATCATGAAATACTGAAACAGGCACTACTCAAAATTAATATAAGAGAGGTTGTTTCTAATTCAGGTTCTTACTTGGTGTGACTGGATGCAAGGAGATGTTGGTTCCTGAAACAAGGACTGAACCAGGACCAAGGTTTTCAAAGCAAGCTCCTAGAAAAGTAGAATTTACAATTTTATATGTATAAATTATGAAATAAATGGAGGGGATTAGGAATATCTAACAGATTTCCTAGGAATGGTCATGAATATGCAAAGGGGCAGAAAAAAGGGGGGGAAAGGCCCTAATGTCTCTCCTATTAATGGCCACCAAAGAGACTTTTCGCTATGCTACTACCTGATTGACAGATTGAACTCCACTTCTATGCTTTTACACAGGTCCAAGTTGACATAAATTCTAACCACCATACCTAATCATAGAGATTTCCCTTAGACAGTATTTAACACAGAGTAAAGACCTACCTAAAATCATTGAACTGATCTCCATATCCTATAACAAGTTATTTATAACACCTTTTATTGAGACATCAAATGTATTCTCGGCTGGACGGTGCTGGGGAATGCTGAAGTACTTGGGCTATGAGTAGGACAAAGTCTAAGTGTTAACAGTGTTTCCTCAAAGTTTTTGCCTGTTTTCACTTTTTAAATTATGCGCATATATTACTTTAATGTAAACTAGACTCACATATTAAAACAAACCTGCTGAATGCTGCATGTTGTTTAAACAGCTAACTAACACCCTCCATTGTCATTCTCAAGAGTAATTTATCACTTGAAAATACTTGCAACTCAGTGGCAAGCATCCAAGAATGAACTTGAATTTAAAGCAGCCCTAAGATCTCACTTCAAACAGATCGAGTCATTGTCACCTGAGAATGACTCACTCTCAAGTAGGTCCTCGGCAACAGAGGTCTTGATACAGTAGGAGGTCAGTACAAGTGTGATTAGTTAGACAAGATGAAATACAATAAGTAAACCACAAGTTCTTTAAAAAAAAAATCACAAGATCATTTTCATGCCTAAGAAAACATCAATATGGGGTATTATTTGATTTTTCTTACCTTCACTGGGAGCTCTTACATCTCGTATCACAGTCTTCATACATTCATCCATTGTGTCAAGCACATTTGCACATAAACTGCCATCATCATTTTCAAAACATTCCCTTCCCACTTGACCCCCCTGATATCAGCTCTTCCAGATAAATAAAATTTCATTTTAAGGTGTATAAACACCAAAATATGATAAAAAGTTTAAAAATAGTGTTTGAACTTATCTTTTATTTTTGTCATTTTGACAAAAAAAAGTGACTTAGAAGGAGGAGTGGAGGAGCTGATTCAAATTAAGCTCTTAGATTTAAAAGATGGAAACAGACATATATGTTCATTGTATTCAAGTAAATCCTAAAGTTTCACCAGTAAATGATAGCAGTGTTTGATGCTAAAAATTATTTCATATATGGAAGTTTAAAATTGAAAATTCTTCTTAGGTAGTTCTGCATTTGATATACTGAGATTGATGGCAATGATAGGTATTTCATTATTAATGTGTGTGTGGATTTAATTGTGTACATCCTCAAATCATTTTCAAGTCCTGTCTCTGGTATCTGTGAGTAATCTCCTAGAAATAAGGACTTTAGATATGTTGTCAGTTAAAATGAAAACTCTGTTATAGGTTGAGGATTAATACAATCGCATAGTGTCTTTATAAGAGAAGAGAGGGACACAAACGGGAAAGATGCTTTATGACTATGGAGGTAGCTTCATGTCATATAGCTATAAATTTAGAGATGCCAATAAACTCTTGCCATCATCACACTTCACTGGGGGAGAGGACCAGAGTGGATTCTTCCTCAGAGGCCTCAGAAGGATTCAATACAGGCCACACCTTTACTTTCATTTTCTAGCTTCCAGAATTAGACAATAGACTTCTGGTCTTTTAAGCCGCTGAGTTTGTGATACTTTGTTGCTGTATCCCCTAAGAAACTAATACTGATGCAAAGTTCTTTTTTCTAAAGAAAAATTAATTGAACTAGGCGAGAGTTTCCATTTCTTAACAATTTTGCATTCAAGATTTTACATTTCTAGTGAAGGCCCCCGATAACTTAACCTACTGCTTTCTTTGGTCCTTAGACGTTTCTCCTCACTCTTATTATGATCTACTCCTTCAACCAAGCTGGTAAACCCTCTAGCCTATGGTTTCATCTCCCAACTATCTAGCCTAATGCTTCATCTTCCTTCCTTTGTTCCTCTCTCATAAGCCCCCAAATCTGTTACCTTGGGTGTGAATATGTTTTTTCTTTGTAACAGTACCTCGTATAATATTTGTCCTTTTTTAAAGATCGTTTCACTCAGCATAATGTTCTCCAGGTCTGTCCATACCATGAGGTTCCTCATGGTTTCCTGACGGTATTTGTGTGATTCTGTGTGTATTTGTACTAAAGTTTCTGTGAGCATTCTTTCACTGAGGGGCATTTGGGTGGCTTCCATCTTCTTGCTATTATGGAGTGCTACATGTATCATCTGATCATGTTACGACTCTTGCTTCTTTGAGATACATATTCAGCAGAGAGATTACAGAGTAGTATGGAATTTCTATTTTTTTGGTAGTCACATAATCTGATGTCAACTTGAGACTTAAGCGTGAAGGGGTAGAGTCTAGGCTGTCAATCAGGTCAAAGCTCGAGGAACTCACAAGATAGATAGCTCCCTGGAGGCAGGTCACATACTCTTCCTGTAAGACCTTACTGATGAGGAGCCGGATGGAGTTACGCTGATAGAGACAGAGTCCTAGCGCTCAAGGAGCCAAGTGGAGACCCATACCAGCACTGAGATCCTTCCACTGCCACTGAATCTACAAGACTTTCTACCCACTGGTCTGTGATATCCCTGCATTCAGCATTATCGTATGGCTGCATCAGTCTAAAGAGGACTTTAAGGACTAGTATTGGATGTATGGCCTAACGTCAGATATAATCTGGGCTGGGATGTTTCTTATACAAAAATTACTCTTATATAAAGCTCTTTTTTTGTACACATGAGCATCTATGAATCTGTTTCTCTAGTCTTCCCAGACTGACATATATTCCCATTTTGTGATTGTACTATATCACTTTCTACAGTAGTTGTATGTTTTTACTAACTCTGAAATTAATACCTGTTCTTTGGGCTAGAGTTTTGCCATACTTCTGGGTTGAACCATTGTTGCATTTATAAAGGTTATCGCTCTTTATTTACACAGCTAGGGGACCCATGTTATGAGACCAATTGAATACATTTTCATGTAAATGAAAACCAAGTAGCTTTCTTCTCCACCCAAAGTGGCCAGAGGCAGCTCTTCATAAGGAGTATATGCCAGATACATTACTATAGTAGGGTTTCTGGTACCTTCCCCACCATTGAGACTTGTCAGGAAGTATTTGAGATTTGTGGTGCTGTTTTGGACAAATAAAAACCAACACGAATAAAGAATAAAGAGTTTTGTTTTAAAGCAGAAAAAGAAATATTTTAATATATATCGAAGCTAACATACCACTTCAAGTTCACTTGCAAGGTTTTCTCATTTATTCCTGGAAAATAATAAAGAATTCTTTTTCTAAACTATGACCGCACAACTCTGAAGAGCTCTGAGTGGCAGACATTTGGAGCTGCTAACTGTAAAGTTCACATTTCAAAACCCCCTGCTGCTTCAAGGAAGAAATGACGCTTTCCACTCCCCTAAAGAGTGACAGTCTTTTAGACTAAACGCGTCAGTTCTACCTAGTCCTATAGCAGCGGTTCTCAACCTTCCTAATGCTGCCACCCTTTAATACAATTCATGCTGTGGTGACCCCCCAAACCATAAAATTGGTTTTGTTGCTACTGCATGACCCTTGGGAAAGGATTGTTCGAACACCAAAGGGGTCGCGACCCACAGATTGAGAACCGCTGTCTGATAGCATCACAGTGAGTTGGAATAGACTCGATGGCAGTGAGTTGGTCTCTGGGGGTTTTCCTCTAGCCTTCACCTCTATAACACATCTCTTCTTTCTGCACTCGGGTATCACCTAGAAACCCTATTCTTGAACACATCATACAAAACCTCATCTCTTAGAGAAACTATATTTTCTTCCAAAACCCACAAATTTCCAATGGGAAGATTCTGCAACATAAACTTCACCTTCAGCATCTGTGTTAGTCTGGGTAGACTAGAGGAACAAATTTCATAGACACGCATATGGATATAAGGAAAGGGTTTATAGACAAAAGGAACTGGACATTGAGAAAGCATCCCAGCCCAGTCCAGTTCCAAGTCATAAGTCTGTTATTAGCCCATATGGCTGATATCAGTCTATAAAGTCTCCTTCCAACTCACGAAGTCACAGGTCAGTAGATGCAGAGACCTGGAGCTGGCAGAGGTCGCTTCATGGCTCCTCATTTCCAGGGCTCAGGGTCCATCAACAGCATGCAGTGGTAGCAGAAGCAACTCAGCGCTGGCAATGGTTTCCCCATGGCTTCTCCAACTTCAGAAGTCTGGTTCCATCAGGGCCAAGCCGTGTGGCTTCTCCTCCGTCTCCTGCAGCAGCATGGACACTGCCATCTTATCTTCTCCGTAGTTCGTTGTCTCTGAGACTAACTCCCAACAACTGGGGAGATAGCGTCTCATCTTCACGAGGGAAATATTGCGAGATTTCCCAAAAGTCTCAGGAGAAAGTCATGCCGATACAGAGGCCTCATTGGCTACTCAATGACTTTCTCCAGATTAACAGGCTAGACTCCATCCCTGCATCTCAATCATGAAATCAACATAAGCACATGACTGCCACAGCATCATAAAAATTATTATGTGTAGTAGAGAAAGAATTCCAAGGGATGCCCAGATTTCTGTTTTGTTTTTGGAAACATTTTAACTATTCTTACTGAATTGAATGTTTAGAGATAACCTAAGGAGCCTTAATGCCCATCATGGATAGAAAGATGATAATGTACGTCCTCTCAAGCACAGTGCCTTTGGCTCTCAGATATAGATCTGAGAGCATTGACTGACATCTTTAGAAGGAAACTACCCTTTTGCCCCTCTCAGACCTTTGTTCTATTTAATCTAACACTGTGTTGTTATCTTAAATTGCTTAGCATCCACTATGAATATTAGCCTTGTCCCATAATAGGGAAGTAAATATTGGCAGTCTTTCTTTTTGTTTCACTTCCTCTCTTCCCCTGCCATCTCTCTCATCAACAGCTTCAGGGATCCACACTCGGATCTCAATGAGTGGCAGAGTGATGGTGGGAGGGTGGGTGGCCAGGGCTCAGTTCAGTGACTCCACGAATTCATGGTGACTCCCTCTGTGTCACAGAAGCACTGTGCTCCATGGGATTTCCAATGGCCAAGTTTTCAGACTGGATTTCCAGTGGGACACCATTGACAAGGGGAGGGCTGGGTAGAGGGGGTATATTCCCTTCCCGTTCTCCCACCACTCCTTAGCTTGTTGTGCATTCTTTCCAAAAATCGGGACACTTTTAAAACACCAGGGGATGCAGGAAAAATTGTTGCAAATTGGGGCTGTCCTGCCAAAAGCGGGACATCTGGTCACTTTATATAGCCACCTTGGATGGATTCAAAGCTCCAATCTTTCAATCAGGAGTGGAGCACGCATATTTCAAGCCGCACAGGGACACCACAGCTGGTGAAAGACAAACATTCTCAGGATGAAATGATCTATTTTACTCCTCTGACCCTGTTTCCCCCACAATTCACCATTTTCCTGCTGTTCTTTTTCTTGCTGTCTTCACCTGCCAAGTATCTTCTGAGTCAAGAGAATCTTGGCAGGCCTCTGAGTTTCTTCAGCAGCATTCCTTCAAGTTCTAAAGAGTGTGTTTTCAGGAAAAATATTTGAACCTTCAGTTGTATGACTGTACATGTACCCCTCAATCAACGTGTTGGGTCTGCACAATTAAGTGAAATTGATGTTGTGGTTTCAAGCACTGTCAAAAACCATGATTATTTACAAAACCATTCCTTTTGCTGATTTTGCTACAAAACATCCATAGGACCCCTTTTTTTCTTTCACAGGTCATTTTAATTCTTGAGAAATGAGGCCAAGAGTGGTTTCATTTTTATTCTCACAATGCTTATAATTTTGTTAGAATATAAATAAACCTGCATTATTCAGATTCTTTTTGAATTTCTGGGGTAGTTACTGGAAGATTCAGAAAACAGTTCCAATGTCATCCCACATTCTCATATTGAATTAAATGTGGTTCAATTTATTTAGGTTAGATGCTTCTTTGTCACTTCTCTGTAAGTAGTGAGGGTGCTTTAGTTTCCTCTGTAATATACATTTATTTTTGGAGCTCATTAAACAGGTTAGACAGCTTAAGTAGGTCTAGCCATAGACAGAGGCTGGAGCTCAAGTTAGAAATATTCCCTGTGGTATTATCTAATAATGCCAGAGGGTCCGTTTTAACTTTTGGCTGCTGCCTACCAAAGGACCGAGGGGACCAGGCATTAAAACTGGGTCTTGACTTCAAAGCCAAACACTTTTCATAAGTTTTTATGTTGTTACTGCTTCAGTCTATTGATTTTGTTTTAAGAGGAAAAATCCAAATAGGTGGTGAAATACTCTGAGTAGGGCATTCTAGTGTAAATGGCACAAATCCACCTGTTTTCTCTTCTCTCCTCTCATAACTCACTTTCCCACAAATAAATGATTGTCATCTCTTTCTATTCCTAAATAAGCATGCATGATCCTGAAATTTAAAATCGCCTTTAGAAAATAAACTTAGTGCTTAGGGATTCATGTTTTAACTTCATTTCAGTAATGGCGACCAACAAAGTCATTTGACTGTGTAGCGGCAGTGCAGTAAGTCAGTAGCTCTGCATGGGATATGGCACTCACTCAGTGCCTCATTTACTTCCTGAGAGAGTCCCATGGAGCTGGAAGGTGCCTGCCTAACTGGTCAGCACTAGAAATGTTCTCTCACTTCACTGGGCACAATACATAATGTCTCTCTCCATTAGAAGAAGTGACTCCTGTATTTGGATCCTTTTCAAAATCACTTTTATTCTTCAAGTCATCACATGTTTAATGACAGCTCTAATTTTTCTTAAGCAATGTCTAGTGATCATCACAAATTCAAAGACTGGAAGTACAAGGATTTTCTGATTTTATTTAATAAAATAGTCTGACAATATTTACTATGAAATGTTAACAGTTTTGAAATTCTCATTAAGAAAATGATTTTTTTTTTCTTTTTGAGCTCCAGAGAGCCTCATAGTCTATAGGACTTTACTTGTTCTCACCTCGCAGCAGACTTGATACTGTAGACTGGGAAAGCAATCTCGACTTTCTTTCATAAGTGGAGCATGTTAAGGAGAGGTAATAGGGTATATGGTAGGAAGGAGGAAAAAACTAAAATATTAAAATAACTGCAAAAATCAGAAAGTTTCTTTAGTATACATATGAGAGGAAGAAGTACCCCCATGGAATGGCTATGTATGAGTAAAGAAAATCCTTCTGCAGCTCTTATGCGGGTGGGAATTTTCTATCTTGTCCAAAGGGGAGTTACATACTAGCTAAATTTGTAGGAACTTGAAGACTGAGATTTTGACTATTACATAATCCAGCTGCTGTGCCAATGGCTTTTGGCATGATACATTAAAAAGTAGAAAATAATAAGACAAGTTAATTCTTTGGAATAATTGCAGATATGATATGTGGATCTAGATTTAGCATCCATACAATTTCACTTATTGGTGGTATCCAATATGCTCACAGAGTTTAGCCGAGAATTGAAAGGGGGAAAAAAAAGAAATTATGACCCATTGGGAATATTTTAATCAGTCTGTGAGTCATGAATAGAAAAAAATCAGTGGTACAAAATAATTACAGGGTATTGTCTATCACATAAAAACTAAAACATCTGGTCCAAACACACACATATTACAGAAAATTGGAGTCGTAAAGCAGGGACAATTATCTGCGAGTCAATATCTACTGTTGGTTTGCACCAAGCATTGGGGGTTCCGTGGTAGAATTCTCTTTTGTGGGAGACCCAGATTCATTCCTGACTGACACATTTCGTGCACAGTGCCTGGCCTGTCTGTGGTTGCTATGATGCTAACCATCCTTCAGCAGGGTTTCCAAACAGAAAACAGAGCCAGCTCATGCCCATCGAATCCATTCTGACATGAGAGACCCTTTAAGACCCTACACAACTGGCCCTGTGGGTTCCCATACTGTAACTCTTAGAGGAGTAGAGAGCCTCTTCTGTTTACCTCCGGGTGGTGGGTGGTTTCACACTAATAACCTTGCAATAAGTAGCCTAATGCATAACCACTAGTCCCCCAGGGCTGTTTCCAACCTAAAGGGGGATAAAATTAAAATGTTGATGATGTATTTCTCAAAATGTGTCAATAAAAACCCCACGGGTCACAAAAGTTAGAGCTCCCACCAGCTGTGGGGATGCCCCAGCAGCACCCACAATTCTCACTCAGTACGTGTGAGATGCCCATGAGTCAGGGGCCCACGCAGTGGGAGCTGAGGGGAGTCAGAGCTGTCCTCATCCTACCAGCGGCTGAAAATGAAGAGCTCTTAAACCCTGAGCATCTGAGAGGGACAAAACACTGTACCCACGAAAGACCCAAAGAAAGCAATACTTTATATGTAAAAGGAACGGAGGTGCCATGTCGTAAACAGGGTTTTTAAAGAAAGAGTGAGAGACAAGGAAGGCAGAGGGACGGAATAGCAAATCGCTAAGACAAGCAAGCAGTGTGGGGTACTCAAATAAATAGGAATAACCTGACACCCTCTCCAGTACAACTTCTCTCCTGTTGCAAAGCCCCAGAACGGCAGGCAGTGGAGCCAAGAGGGAGGTGGTCAGAAGTTCACAGCAAAGCCATCTCTAGGGATACAGCCACAGCCACTGAGCAGCTCTTTCACTCCGCATCTAATTATACTCCGCACATCCTGTTTCCTGGGGAGAAGAACTATAGAGCAGTAAACATCTTGAACTTAAAAAAATAAAGAGAGTTTTGTCAGTTCTATAGCAGCATACAATGAACGGTGACATTCTTCAGCCCCAACCTTGAATCTGTTAGACTGTTGAGCCTAATTTAGTTTGGCCCAACAAGGCTGGGTGGACATGAGCTTGAATGAAAATGTCAGCCTCCCCCACCCCCATCCCCACCCCCACCATCTCCCCTGCCCTGTGCAAAAGTTGAAAGCAATAACCTCACTCACACCTGTTTCCTCTATAGAGGATCTTGAAGTTTTTAACTACCATTCTGATTTTTCAATATAGTTGTTTTTCCCATAAGTTTGTTTTTCCAATTAATTTTCAAAGAATTTCTGGGAGAAAAAAGCCTTGAAATCTCAGTAAATAGAGATCGGATCACAGTTTCTGATCTCTTTCATCTGAATCTCGAGACTGGAAACATTTGGATTTGTAGTCAGCCCTCAGACAACTGAGGTTTCGGTGCCAATTCTGATTGCATCAGCCATATTAAAACCAGCTTCCTTAGAGGTTTTCAAGGAGAATTCCTTGGAAGAGTCTCAGTAGCAAGATCATGAACATATAGCCCAGCCATTCTCAACCTGTGGGTCACGATCTCTTTGGGGGGCTGAAGGACCCTTTCATAAGGATCACTTGATGCATCACAGTAGCAAAACGAGAGTTATGAAGTAGCAATGATGATAATTTTATGGTTGAGAGCTCACCAGAACATAAGGAACTGTACTAAAAGACGTAGCATTAGGAAGGTTGAGAACCACTGGTGTGGCTTTAAATAAGAGTCTTCATATATTATGAAAACATCCCAGCCCCATTCAGATCAAGTCCATAAGTCCAATATTTACCCATATGTCTGATCCCAGTCTATAAATTCCTCTTCAGATTCCTGTAACACATGCAATGACACTGAATGAAGGAAGATGATGAATCAGTAGGTGGATGTCTTGTGGATCCAAGAGCGGTGGAAACATCTCCGTGCTGGCGTGGGTTGCCATGTGACTCCTTCAGCTCCAGGACTCTGACTCCATCAATGCAGCTCCATCTGGCTGGTCACCAGGAATGGGGAGCAGAGAGTCCCTCTGTCCCACCTTCAGGGAGGAAGACAGGAGTTCCCAGAATCCTCAGGGGAAAGTCACGTCCACACCTCATTGCCTGGGACCTGATTGACGGGCTAGATTCCATGCCTTTGCAAATTGACAGATCCTGTTACTGCCACGTGTGCCGTCTGCACAGCTGCCCTTATGACTGAGCCCATGGATGCAGCCAGGGTGTCCCTCCATCGCGCCGAGGGTCCTCCTCTTTTTCCCTGCCCCTCCACTTACCTAATCTGATGGCTGCTCCAGGGACTGGGGTCTCCTGACAATACGTCCAAAAATATGTCAGATGCCGTGTTGGCATCCTTGTCTCTAAGGAGAACTCTGGTCTTACTTCTTCCAATACAGATAGAAAAAATATAGTCTAGGAAATCCCATGGGTCCGTTTACTCTCTCCTTTATGGTCTCTATGAGTCAGAATTAACTTAATAGCACATAACAACAACAGTCATTTAACAAATATTTACTGATCATCTACTGTGGGTCAGGTACACTCAGGAGTGACAGAAATCCCTTTCGACAAGACACTTATATTTAAGTGGGTCAGTTATATCCTGTGTTGCAACAAAGCACCAATAGAAGAAGCACACCAGCCTGTGTGACCACGAGGCATCGAAGGGTCAAGTAACAGACATCAGGCAGCAAAGAACTAAAAAAATATATGATTATAAATGAGGGGAAGTACAGATTGGGGACCCAAAGCCCATCTGCAAGGGAAGAGTCATTCCCTTACAGAGGGGTGGTGGGTAGGAGGCAAGTCAGGCAGGGTACAGTGTAGCAATGATGAAATATGCAACTTTCCTCTAGTTCTTAAATTCTTTCTCCCTCCCACTATCATGACCTGAATTCTACCTTACAAATCCAGTTATACCAGAGGATGTACACTGGTACAGGCAGGAACCAGAAACATGGGGAATCGAGTACAGACGGTCCCTTCAGGACCAGTGGTGAGAGTAGCCATACCGGGAGGATGGAGGGAAGGTGGAGTAGAAAGGGGGACCGATAATAAGGATCTACATATAACCTCCTCCCTGGGGTATGGAGAAAAGGGAAGTGGGTGAAGGAAGACTTCTGGCAGTGTACAATATGACAAAATAATAATTTATAAATTATCAAGGGTTCATGAGGGAGGGGCAAGCGGGAGGGAGGGGGAAAGGGAAGAGCTATCACCAAGGGCTCAAGTAGAAAGATAATGTTTTGAGAATGATGATGGCAACAAATGTACACATGTGCTTTGGATACAATGGACATAAGTATGGATTATGATAGGAGTTGTATGAGCCTCCAATAAAATGATTTAAAATATGTTTAAATCATTGAACTGTGTGATATATGAATAAACTGTTAAAAAGTTAAAAACTATATCCTGTGTCTGTAGTTTAACACCTGGAAGAGGCTAATGAGCTATCTCATTAACTAAGGTGGACTAAACACTTGCTAATGCTCTGTAATTTCTTTGTACTCTTTTGTTGTTTATCTTAGCCACACAGGTTCAAGAGTGGACCTCCACCTGCGGCAGCCTGTAAAGACAATCTGGTATTTCACAAGGAAGTTAACACCAATTTTTTCATGTCTGATTGTTTGGCTTATCTTGACTGTTAGAATAAAGTAAATGTTGATCAATTTGATTAATACAAAACAAAGCATTGTCCTCCCAAAGAGTTAACAGGATCGTTCTTCAATGATGTCAAGCAGAGTATCTCTTTGTATTTATCATGTGTGTGCTTAAGCGGGTTATAGTTCCACCAAACTATTAAAATAACTATAAAGTCTACATACTTTAATGTGTATTTTCCTCAAAATCACTTAGCTCCTCTGTCTGTTTATGATCCATTTTCTTGAAATTAGATCACTGAATGGAATTTCAAGCTCTTCGAATGTACTAATGAAGCTTCAAAATGCTCATTATGTAATATAACTTTCCATTCTGATTTGAAAGAAAATGCTTCTCTTGGGACCATTTATTGAGTGGATTTTGAGCTTATACTCTTACATAGTCTTCTGCAAACTGCATGCTCAGAATTTAAGCTTTAAGGCAAAATAAATGCAAATGTGGAAGCTTTCTCGCATTATTATTTTTGTCATTCTTAAATGTTTTCTCTTGTGATAATTGGGTGTTTAAATGCCAATAAGAAATTCAATTAGCTTAAATTTATAAGGAATTATGCAATTCCCGGGCTGGGAATGATTTCTTGGTCCTTTGATTCTCTCTTATTGGATGAGTAAACTGAGTGATAAAGCAACGTCTTTTCATGAGCAGAGCTGAGTATCTAGTCAATGAGTTATAAGTTCCTATTCTAATAACTTGGTCCAGATTAAGAGAAATGAGTCATCATTTCACATTAAGAATGATAAAAACTCTGAAATGCAAACTTTTCACAGTTACATTAATAGAAAAAGTGAAATTATTCACCACTCTCTGTATCCTTATTTCTGTTTGAGACATCAGATTCAGGCAGTTAAATATTAATATAAAGGTATACATGTAATTTATTTAAGATTTAATGTACTGCATATGCCTCACAAAAAATCCAAATATCAGTATACTTAAAATCATATAATTTGAAATCTAAGAATGGAACCATATCAGTCTAAATTGTGAGACTCTGGTTTATAGAGGTGGGAGGCCAAGCTGCATCTGTGGTATCTATATAGAAAATAAACCTCTAGTGACTTTCTTCTATCCAAAGTAGAGGGATGGGAGGAAAGTGGTTACTAAACAGTGCAGTGGAGAGATGACTATAGAAGAACCAAGGGATAAATCTGACTTGAACAGTTAAAAAGCTGTTAGTTGATCTTCCCTCTGAGGCAGCTTAGACCTGATCTGGTCTTCAATATTTTCTCTTCATATTGGAGTTTGTTTCAGATGTGTGATGCCATGGGGGGTCACCCTTCTGAAATGTTACTATAGGTTTTCCTGTACTTCAGTATATGACACCCTGGATTGATGAAGCTGTGGGGACGGCAAGTGGAGTAAGCTTTTTTGGGGTGGGTGGGAGGTACCATGGTGGGGGGAGGTTTAGTAAAAGGGAGAAGATATTAAAAAGTTCAGGAAGGAAAATAATGTTTTGAAACTTATTGTAGTAGCAATTGTACACTACTGGTTGTTGTGATTGAACTATGGAATGACATGATATCTGTATGGCCTCCCAATAAAATACTTTTGAAAATAAATAAGGTGATAACCAATATGGTAATTACCAAATATCTTATGAATATCAGCAACCATATGAAAAAATATGTGTCAAAGTCTATATTAATATTGAATTAATGGTCAGCAAAACAATTGCAGGATAACATGTGTGATTTCTAAATAAATAGAGGTCCAAAATACCTTCAATATTTCTGTAATTGCATTGTAGAAACTTTAGTATCTAAATGAAAAAGTCTCTAACATAATGAACAAGGTCTCTGAAAGTGGCTCTCTGAGAAAGGGTCACCCTTTCTTCATTTATCGGAGTCTTACATTGAATCTAGTAAAAATATTTGAGCATTATGTTGTATGCCTTAAAAATAACTATATTTAGGCCAGTGTATCCGTTACCTAGATATGCATATCAATGATGACCTCTGTTGAAGCAATTTAAGAATCAGGTATTCTTAAATGCCTGCTGGTTTATCTCATAACCTTTTCAAAAAAATATTATGTCAACTATGCTTCAGGCCATAACAGACAAGTCATTCTACATTGTATTATAATGAGCAAGGTGAAGTATATCTCTACAGACTTGAATTCCCTTGAGTATAAAAATACTGGAAAGGATAAGAGAAAAGGTGGAGCAGACCACAATCCAAGGGAAGATTTTTCATACTTTGGATCAGGGCTGCTCTGAGTAATCCCCTTATAATGGCTAGACTCTTCATATCTGATCTTATCATCAATCACATTGTCGCATAACTGCCAAATTACTGCATTACATAACGTTACACAATTTCATTTCCATAATTGTCAAATTACTTAGTGGTCAAACCATTAGGAATCATAGTCCAGGGAAGGCATGTTCTCATTTCTTCAGTTCCACCTTTCTGGTAGCTTGGGGATCTCAGAGTGTCTCAGCATCTATGTGACTCTATCTTTCCTTGTTGTTAGGTAGCGAGGTTCCATGGGGTAATTCTAACTCAGCTCTCCTAGGTACAATTGAACTGAACAGCACACACACTGCACCACATCACAATTGCTCTATGTCTGCGTCCGTTGTTGCAGTCATTGCTTCAGTCCATCTCATTGAAGGCCTTCCTCTTTTTCACTCCCCCTCACTTTACCAAACTTGATGTTCTTCTCTGGGGACTGATCAAAAACATGCCCAAAATATATGAAACAAAGTCTTTCCATTCTCCAAGGTGAATTCTAGCTGTGCTTCTTTCAAGATATATTTGTTTCTTCCTTTAGCAGCCCAGGGTACTTTCAAAATTTTTGCTGACACAATTTTTCAACTTCTGTATGGCATTCCTTACTCAGTGTCCAACTCTCACATGCTTATGAGACGATGAGAATATCATGGCATGGATCAGGTGCATCCTAATCCTTACATTAACATCTTTGTTTTCAACATTTTGAACAGATTTTGTGCCCCAGATTGGCCAAATGCAATGGACATTTGATGTCCTAACTGCTGCTTATGAGTGTAGCTTGTGGATCCAAGGAAGACAAAGTCCTGACAACTTCAGTATTTACAGGAAGTTATCTACTGGTACAATGTGAAGATTTTGATCTTCTTTACATTGAGTTATAATCCATACTAAATGTTGCAATGCTTGATCTTTATCAGCAAGTGTTTTAAGTCCTCACTTTCATCATGAAAAAATCGTGCCGATTTCATTTTATAAAATTATATATAAAAAAATTATATATATTGAGGCCTACAGAAGTAGCAGACAAGAAATCAAGCATTAGATTGCGTAGGGAAAATCTGTAGCAAAAAAACTTCTATAAAATGTTAATATGGAAAACAAAGCAATAAACTACCTTAATAAGAACATGTACCTGTCTCAAACCATGCCATTTTCAATAATTCATGGAAATATGAAAGTTGAACAATGAATAAAGAAGATCACAGAATAACTAATACAGCTGGATCTTGGTTTTTTTTTGTTTTTTTTTTTGGGGGGGGGCATCACTGCCCTCAGGTGGTGGGAGTAGGAGGCCCAGCCTTTGCTCCATGGAGCTGGAATCGAACCTCCATTCCCAGTGGGCCGCAGTCCCGCGCACAACCACTACGCCACCGGGGCTCAGCCCTACAGCTGGATCTTGACGTTTGCACAAACTATCAAAATATCACACATTCTAGAAACACAGTGTGGAAATTGTGCTCAATCTTACCCTACCACATCAGGGGAAACACTATGGGCACGAAAGAGAACAGCCAGAGAAACAGAGCAATGAAGCCCCTGGGGAATACCAAAAACAAACTGAGGAGTGAGAGCACAGCACTCCATTGGACTCAACCAGGAAACACTCCTAAAGGTCAACAAACAGACCTTGAACTGTTTACAGGCTTTTTTTTTTTTTTTTTTACTGTGGTTGGAGTTTTTTGTTGTTGTTTTGTTTTGCTTTGTTTTGTGCTGTCTTGTTTTTGTGCACATTATTGTTTCTGCATGTTTATCTAAAGATAGGCTGGATAAACAATCTGGAGGAGAAAACAACAGAACCAACATTTCTGGAGAGGATTGAAGAGATGGAAAGGTGAGGGAAAGAAGTGGGTATTAAACTCAGACACAAGGAAACAGGTGACCTAAAATTGATGATGTGAAGGATGCAGGAGGTCTGGTAGGGCAAGGCAATCCAGAGGAATTACTGAAACTCAAATTAAGACTTAGCATGATAGCGGGACAAGAGGGAAGGAAAAGGAAAAAGAAGAAAGAACTAGGAGGTAAAGGGCAGTTATAGAGGTCTAAATACAGGCATGTACCTATGTACATATATTTATATGTGATGATAAGGAAATATATCTATGTACATATAGGTTTAGTATTAAGGTAGCAGATGGAAATTGGGCTTCTACTCAAGTACTCCCTCAATACAAGAACATTTTGTTCTATTTACCTGGCATTCCATGATGCTCACCTTTCTGATACAATCTCTGAAGACAAAGTGGGTGCATAAGCAAATGTAGTGAAGAAAGCTGATGGTTCCTGGTGATCAAAAGATAAAGCATCTGGGGTTTTAAAGGCTTAAAGATAAGCAAGTGGCCATCTAGCTGAAAAGCAACAAAGCCCACATGAAAGAAACAGGGTATCCTGTGTGATCATGAGGTGTCAATAGGAACAGCTATCAGGCGTCAGAGACCCAAAAACGAGAAATCATAGTTTTTTTTGTTTTTTTTTCTTTTTGGGCATCACTGCTCTCCAGTGGTGGGAGTAGGAGGCCCAGTCCCACTGCTGGAATTGAACTTCCATCCCAGTGGGCCGCAGTCCTGCGCACAACCACTACGCCACCGGGGCTCAGCCTGAGAAATCATAGTTTTGTGAACGAGGGGAAGTGGAGAGTGGAGACTCAAAGCCCATTTGTAGGCAACTGGACATCCCCTTACAAAAGTGTCATGAGGAGGAAACAAGCCAATCAGGGTGCAGTATAGCACCAGTAAAACATACAAGTTTCCTCTAGTTCTTTAATGCCCTCCCCTCATTATCATGACCCCAACCCTAAGTTACAAATCTGTATAGACCAGAGCATGTACACAGGTACAGATAAGAGCTGGTGTCACCAGGAAAGATATACCCCTCAGGACCAATATCAAGAGTAAGGGGAAGGTGGGCGTGGGAAGGGGAAACTGATCAAAATAATCTATGAATAACCTCCTTCCAGGGGGATGGACAACAGAAAAGTGGGGAAAGGGAGACGTTGGTCAGTGCAAGACATGAAAAAATAATAATTTATAAATTATCAAGGCTTCATGAGGGAGGGAGGAGAAAGGAGGGAGGCAAAACAAATGAGAAGCTGATACCAAGGGCTCAAGGAGAAACAAAATGTTTTCAAAATGATAATGGTAACACATGTACAAATGTGCTTGACACAATGGAAGGATGTATGGATTGTTAAAGAGTTTATGATCCCCCAATAAAATAATTAAAAAAAAGAAAAGAAATATCATGTATTTCCAAAAGAACAAACACATCTGTCATGTAAGCAGTACAGCTAGAATACTCCTGAGAGATGAGGATGGTGAGACTTTATTTCATGTATTCTCTACATGTTATCAGGAGATAATTTCTCCTTGGAATAGAAAACTTTGATTGCAAGAGGGCCAAGGAAAAAGGCAGGACCCTCAATGAAATGGATTGGCCCAAGGTCTGCAACAATGGATCAACGATTTTGAAGACGGTGCAGGACCTGGTCACATTTCCTTCTGCTGCACATTGTATTAGAAATAAGTCGGTTCACTTTAAACAAAAAAGAAAGAAAGAAGTCCATGGCACTTCATATAACACCAACAATAACACAGGATTGAGTCACAGGCATGAGTTGAAGAGCCTGAATACAATACAGCTGTCCATGGGCTGCCATGCCTTCAATATTACCACTGCCCTACTTAACCAGATGATTATCACAAGTGCCTATTTTATTATCTGCATACATTCATTTCCTCTAGCAAATTTATTTGAGCAAAGGAGTGTGCTGCTGTGTTGGAATTTGGGGTACAACTTCTCCAGATCTGCCTAGATTTACCTGAACCCAAGGGAAACCTGTTGCTGTGGTGGGTTATGCTTTGGGTTGCTGACCTTTTAGTTAGCAGTTCCAGACCACCAGGCCCTCCTCAAGAGAAAAGGAGCTTTCTACTTCTGGAAAGAGTCTGGGAAACCTGAACGGGAAGTTCTACCCAGTCCTATAGGGTCACTGTGAATCAATTGACTCAATGGCAGTGAGTTTAGTTTTTGTGGTTTTATCTAAGTCCAAATATAAACAATCTAAATTTTATGCTGAGATCACCACTACAAGTGTAAAAATATATTTATACTTGTAAATATATAATTAAGTGTAAATATATTTTCAGATATGTTTTATATGTAATAGATATATGAACATACATTTACTAATTTAAACATGTTTACATGCATTTTTATATTCATATTATATACATATCTAATTTATTTTATAGTGGTGGTGTCAACTTGAAATTTAGATGACACTCCTTTATTCAAATAAATTGTTAGAGGGAATGAACATATAGATGATAGATAGACACAAAAGCAGAGAGATATGTCAGGATGGATCTTTGTGAGTTAAACATGTATTAACCAATTGTATACCTTTAAACTATTCCTTTATTATGATTTGTGATCTGGAACTTTCTCCTTTTCTTTTTCTTTCCTTATAACCAATTTTTCTTACTTCTATTGTATTTATTTTTAATTAGCTTATTTTTTTGCCATTTTCTCCACCCTGGTTAGCATGTATCTATTGTCCAATTAGTAATGGGTTTTGATTATCAAATTTGAGAATAAATTCTTCTCCCAAATTTTAATGGTTAATTAGTATCTCTGTGCTTTCGTGGAAACTTCATTCTTATATTCTTTGAAATTGTGTTTATTGATTCACAGAGATTATTGGAAAAGGTATCATAATTACATTCTATTTCTTTAGGTTTTAGGGTATAAGATAAACCACAAACCCATCAATTAAATTATTGAAAAATCATCATTTATGGATTACTGAATAGGAAAAAATTGAGGAATGTACTGAGCTTCAACAGTTCCTAATAAGAATAAAACTTTTGCTATGTTCACTATATCCAGATATCAAATTAAAAAAGACATGTTCAAGGAATGTGAGAGCTACAAAAGGCTAACTGAAATGAGGCATAGATATTTTTCCATGATCGTATTCATGAGCAGAGCATATCTGGGGAAATATTTGAAGAGAGAAAAAGGAAATTGCAAAGAAAGAAAACAAAATCAAAAATTTAAATAGCTAGAACTCAATACCATCTAGACAATTCTGACTCAGAGCAGCCTGATACGACAGAGCAGAACTACCCACTTTGATTTTTTTAAGGCTGTAACCATTTACGGGAATAGCGAGTGTCATGTTTTTCCTGTGAAGCTGTTGGTGGTTTTGAATTGTGGGTGGTTTTGAATGATTGACCTTGAACCAGTGTTATCTGTCATACGCTTATGAGGTGATTGAAATATATTTATTTAAGTGTAATCCTCATGAAAGCAGAATTTTTTCAACTGACATTTCTGTCTAAGGATTAAGTCTACTGTGTCTTAGTGTGTGTATGTATACCTATCAAAATATGGGAAATTATTAATATTTAAGCATTTTGCCACTTACTTCTAATATTATATTTGAAATAACTTCTATGTAGTACTATAGAGTTTTCATAGATTTCTAAAGAAATTTGATAGTTTTTTGGGGGGGATTTTTTTTTTGTTTTTTGGGGGGCATCACTGCTTTCTGGTGGTGGGAGTAGGAGGCCCAGCCCCACTGCTGGAATTGAACCTCCATCTCAGGGGGCCGCAGTCCCGCACACAACCACTATGCCACCAGGGCTCAACCCAATTTGATAGATTTTTAAATGAGTTTTAGCCCTATAAATTTTGGCATTCATTATTCTTGTATAGATTTGTCTCTCACATGTTACCCAAAATTCAGCTCATATGTAGCTTGGTGCCTTTTACATGTAGAGTTAGTTAGGATAAATACTCCTTGTTACTATGATATGACGGTTTTGAGGAGTTGAAGGGTGTTGTTGTTAAAGCACTATCCTAACCACGGGGTCGGTTATTTAAACCCAGCCTCGCTCCCTGGGAAAAGCTTCGGCCCTCAGTCGGCTTTTATAACTAGTGATAGCTCTAGGGACGCAATGGCAGCCGTCTACAGGGTCACCAGGAGTTCCAGAGTCACCCTGAGCAGAAAAAGACGACGGAAGTTTGGATGGTGATGTCATTGTTTTGGTATCTCTGGTCACAGGGTAGGTGTAGCTGTGAGCCGCAAGGTTCTCCGTGTGAAATCCCTAAGGACTCCAAGGGAGGGAGATGAGGCTTCTACTCCTGAAACGAGTGAAATCATCTCAGATACCCGCAGGAGCATGTCCGCCCTGTCACGGAGGGTCTCTGTGTGTTGGAATTGGCCACGTGGCAGTCAGTGTGGTGGGCAATTGCTTTAATTACCTTGTCATTCTGATTTTAAGATTCATTCCAAAGAAATGCGCCAGATAGGAGCGGATCTTCATTAGCACGGCAGGAGTCCAGGGGGCCTAGAGCTGCGGGTTAGGCTGCAGTTCAAAACCACCAGTGACTCCGCCAGACAAAGTTGAGGTTTTCTACTCCCATGCACAGGTGTCGTCTGGGAAACTCGTTGGAGTTGTTCTGTTCTGTCTTGAAGAGTGGCAGTGCATCTGGCTTTGGGTTTTACAGAGCACTATCAGAAATTAAAATAAAATTCTTAACGTTGTCCAGTAAGGGTCAGAGGGATACTTGGTCCTTGCTGTTTCCTGTCTGCAACACACTATTCCTGTTTTTTTCTCTAACGTGTCATGCCTGTCAAAATTCTCACAAGGAAATGTTGCTGCAGGGACTAAAATTTGAAAATATTCTTTGACAATTACCTAACAGCAGTGGTTCTCAACCTTTCTAATGTCGTGACCCTTTAATATAGATCTTCAAGCTGTGGTGACCCCCCCAACCTTAAAAATTATTTTCATTGCTACTTTCTCACTGTAATTTTGCTAGTGTTATGAATAATCAGGTGACCCCAGTGAAAGAGTCGTTTGACCCCCAAAGGGCTTACAATCCATAGGTTGGGAACCACTGGCCTCCAGGGTATAAAAACAACAAACACATAGAAAATCTATCAGCCCTAAGATTTCTGAGCTTTGTCATCTTTAAATGACCAGGCAGCCTCATTTTCTCCCTCAGATAGCTGGAGGGGGCTGTGAGTCACCGACCTTGCAGTCAGCAGGCCAAGACTTACCTGATAGCACAGAGTATGACTAGATCAACCTTTCCAAACATGTGTTTAGTAAGGTTAATGTGCTGAGCAGAAAGATGTCAAGTGCTGAATTGCACGGGTTTCTTTCCTTTGTGATCTCTTTGATGACGGTCCTGTGATAATCTACGTACTAAATCTCCAGAAAAGAGCACTGATCAAAGTATTCCCGGAACTGTGTTACAGCTCAAGTCTCTCTTGTTGTCATAAAGCATTACAGCCGGACTACAGAACCCTGGGTTTGCAGTGCTGATCCTGTGATTCATGGAAGCAGCATCACTGAATAGAAAGCTGCGTGGGTTTTTTGCTAGAATAACTAACCCATTCAATCTAATCCTTAGTCAAATGTTTTCATTGGTCAAGTCTTTGGTTAATCCCCTTTAGACGCTCTGCATTAGAATAACGGCCTTTCCCAGATCTGTCCTTGGGGCTTATTCTCATGGACCTCATGACAAAGGCCCCTGCAGGCCTAATATCCAGGAAACTGAATGTTTTTGAGACTATCAGAGTACTTCCTTTACTTCTAGAGAAATTTCATCTGCTCTGAGCTCACCACTGAACTTCTGTCCTGTGAGCACGTCCTGCCAGATGTTTTTGACTGAGCTATTTTTTCTCACCAGTTGTTAATGAGCAATCAGATTATTTTCAGTGCTCAAAAATGCTACAAGTTACCCACAAAGGAGAATTCCAAATGCACAGCTAGGCTGCTGGAAATCATGACAGAAGTGACGATAAGCCTGACGAATTGCCAAAAGAAATCTGAATCATGCCTCTGTTGACTGTATAATTGATATAGTGCAAGATGTGTGGCACAAACGAACACTTTGAAGACTCCAATTTTGTTGTTGTTTCACATTGTTTATGAGGAAGATTAGAGTCATGTAACTGCCTGTACCCAGGACACACCTAAATAAGAGATGTCTATCAATAATACAAAGATGAAAGCTGTCAGCTAACATCTGTTATCTGGGCAAATCTCTGGCTAAGGATGCAAGAAACCCTTTTAGCAGCCTGTCTTCAGTCACTACTTAAGTAAATAACACTGAGGTCCCAAGAAGAGGTGGCCTAGTGTAGCAATTACAGTGAGTTTGGCTTGTGCATCTGACAGAAGTACCAAATTGGAGTGCTTGCTCTACGACTAACGAAGTGTACAGCCTTGGGAAAATAACTTACACTCTTTAAATCTGTAAGTACCCTCCTCTGTAAAATGAGGGTGGTAAAATAATATCATTCATAGAGTGACTGTGAAGATTAAGAGCTTAGGTTCTGAGCTTGTATGTGGAGAAAATAGAATAAATATGACTCCCCAGCACACCCACATGCACACATATACACACACAAAAACAAATATGAGATGAGTTTTGTTCAGGCACTCAACAGTTCTCTTTTCAAGCTGTGTCGACCAAACAATATATTACTTTGTCAAAGCTTCTTTTCTCTTTCTTAATATGTCAGATGTATAAGTAGGGCAGATCTTCAGAGTCCACTTTAAAGAAGTTAGGGCAAGAGTTCAGACATCTGAACTTAAAGTCTACTTGATATATTGAGCTTTATCAGAGGTGATGGGAGGCAGTAGAAAAGTTTGAGGTAGGCCTCTGGATAATTCATGTTGCAAGAGAGAGACAGGAAGCTGATGTGCCAAAGAAGGGGCCCAGGAAGGACTGCCAGCATCTCGAGGAATACTCCAACAACATTTTCCGAACAGGATTCAGGAGAGAAAGAGCTAGAATGTGTGGGTAGAGGACAACTGCCCCAACCACCTGAGGGCAGTCTTTGCCCTCTGTCTCCTCCTCCCATTGACCTGCCTGCAGCACCTAGTGAAGGAGGGGTAGGTGAGACTGGAAGGAGAAAAGTCCCATGCACTTCTCCAATGCAGGCTTCCGGACTGGATGAGAGCAGGTCTGTGAGACAGAGGAGGAAGTGTAGTGTTGATGAGTTGGTTTGTGATCCGCTTGATTGGCAGTTTGAAACCGAGACTCTCTCAGCAGGACAGACTGAGCTTACTTCTCCTGTAAACAGTTATTTGTGGAAGCCCACTAGGAGTCGCTCTGAGTCAGCAGGGACTCACGCTAGTGAGTAAACATGTTTCTGAGGAGTGGTAACTAAGGTGATTATGAATGGCTGGGACTAGATTTACTCTGGTACGCTAGTTCGGACTAGACAATTTTGATCACCTAAATGAAATTGTTATTACCATTGATTCAGACCAGAAAAATCTAAGGACCCCCACCCCTCCAATATTTCATGCAGAGGCACAGAATGAGTTCAAAATTACAGTTGGAAAGAGACCCTGTTTCCTAGAAGACGAAAGTTCCTTATACTTACTTGTCCCCTCCCTATCAAGCATTCAATAAAATCGTTACCCAGCTAGGACTTGAATTCATGTTTTACTTTCTATTTGGAACTACATTATACACTTTGCAAAGATCACTCCATGAATTGAAATGGTTTATTTTTCTCTCTAATTGCTTTAGTAAAAGTTGTCCCCAGCCTGAGCATGAAGACAAGTGGCAGGTGCTCTTGCTGTTTTCTTTTCTTTTTCTTTCTGGAGATGAATAATGAACAAACAAAAACAAAACAAAAGCCCTTCTTTTTCAGTGTCCTAGTAACTATATTGATCATGCCAAGCATGCAAGCTGAATGAAGGCATGACCAGCAGTCCCTTTAAAAGGGAAAGAAAGAGAAGTCCACTCAAGCATGACTGCTACAGGCTTCTTCATTTGCTGGCAAACTCTCCTAGCAGGCTCCGTGGTGGTATTTCCTTTTGCTCCAGCTGAACCAGGCTGAAGGTGAAGGAGTATGGGTATGAGAGTTTCCACTGGAACACGTATAAAGCCAACGCACAGGATGCGACCGAGGCCCTGCGGAGCGAAGGAAATGCACAGGAGAGCATGGCGTCTTTGAAGGTCTCTGCACCTGCTGCTCGGCAGAGCCGGAGGTGGTCTGTCACTTTTCACGCCATAAACGATCACATGGCAGAGAGCTAAAGACAAAGACCTGCGTTTCTTTTTAAAAAACCAAGGCACTGCCTTTTGGAGGCAAAGCTATCGTCTATGGATCTTGGTTCTTAAAAGTATGAACCGACATCACTGTGAGAGAGAGGCGTTATCGGCGTTCTGAGTCATCGACATGTGCCATTAAGTAGCACGTTTGCAATTTAACCAATCTGCATTCAGTGTTTATGGACAGAATAGAGGAACTTCACCACCCGTCTCCCTCCCCCACCCCCTCCGCCGAGTACTGTGCTGCAGTATCTACAATAAGGAAAACACATGAATTGTGTCGTCTACAGTAGTCATTTGTAGATTTTACAAAGGACTTCCCATAGACTGTTTTCATAAAATCTCAAGGACATGACAAGTCCTGGATAGGGAACTGTGGATGCTCTTGACCCCTAGCTGAAAGTGGCCATTCAAACAACCCAAAGACATCTTGCAAGACAGATTGAGCAATCTGTTTCCTAGAGGCCACAGCCATTAAAGTTCCATGTAGTCAAGTCTACTCTGAAACACATGAGGCTGCCATGGTCTCTCAGTCACTGGTGAGAGGTTTCTTTTTATTTTACTATTTTTTCTTTTTCTTTTTGACATGGCCCAAGGCCATGTAGCTGCCTGACCCTTCATTTCATCTTGTTCCACTCTCCCTTTAATTACTTTTGGCTGAAAGACCTTCTTTTAGTTTCTCTAGAGTTTCTGCTCTTTACTCTGCTCTGAGGTTTTATAGATGCTGGTGGGTGTTGCCTGGAACACATCTACTCCAACATCTCCCCTTCAACCCGCCCCCTAGTATCTCTCTCTCTCTCTCTCTCTCTCTCTCTCTCTCTCTCTCCCCACCCCCAGCTCATTTGCACCCATTCTTTATGTCTTAGTTCACAGAGACTGTAAAGAAGAGACTTACAGGGACGTGTCTGATTTACCAGTCAAAACTCTCCCCCTCCCCACAATCATTTCTGCTGTAGCACAGTATCCTATTTCTTCTTAATATTTTCCACAAATGTTGAGGTATGTGGCTTAAAATGAATGGAAAGAAAATGAAAACCAGGCTGATAAAGAACCAAAATATCACTGGTATGACTTTGAGACTAACATGGAGTCTCTTGTAGCCATGACTACAGTCAGGGGTCTGATTGGCCCTGCAGGTTGAATGACCCTTACAGAATTCTGACGCCCTAAAGGCAGCCCATGCTGAAAAAAATGGGATAAAGAAGCAGGGTCTCATGCAGTCAGTGTCTTCTTCCAAACAGTTGGAGCAAATAAGTCACACCACCTACCCCCTCTACAGTATAGAAGGGACTGGATTATGGCAAAAAGAGTTGAAAGCCTAGCCACTCCTTTCATGCAAATAAATGATTAGTAGTAGGGGAAAAGAATTTCTTTCTGGAATAAAACATTCGTTCTAGACCTTCTTAGTTTGAACCATATACAACAATCTGCATACTGAGGCAATAACCAGAGAAGCCAGATAATATGAAAGAGAATGTGGCATCAGGATTGGAGGAAGATTTATGAACAACCTGTGATACGCAGATGACACAACCTTGCTTGTTGAACTTGAGGAAGTCTTGGAGCACTTGCTGAAGATGGTCAAGGATTACAACCTTCACTGTGGCTTACTTGTAAAGAATCCCCAAATCCCCACTGGACCAATAGGCAACATAATGATAAACAGAGGAAATATTTAATTTGTCAAGACTCTCATCTTGCTCAGATTAACAACCAAAGCTCATGGGAGCAGTAGTCCAGCGATCCAAAGACATGTTGCCTTGGGTAAATCCGCTGCATAAAATCTCTATAAAGCATTGAAATGCAAGTATGTTACTTTGAGGACTAAGGTGTGCCTGACCAAAGCCAGAGGCTTTTCAATCATTTCATATGCATGTGGAAGTTGGTTATTGAAGAACGATGATTGAAAAAGAATTGATGCATTTGAACTGTGGCGTTGGTTTAGAACAATACTGAAAGTATCAGGGATTCCCAGAAAGAACAAACTAACCTGTCGTGGAAGAAATGCAGCCAGAATGTGCTTTAGAGCAAAGATAGGGAGACATTATCTCATGTACTTTGGACATGTTATCAGAGGAGATCAGTCCCTGGAAAAGCCATCAGACTTGGTGAAGTTGAGGAGCAATGAAAAAGAGGTAGGCCCTGGTGGAGATGGTTAACACAGTGACTGCAACCACAGGCTCAAACCTCAGAACAGTTTTAAGGCTAGTGCATGTCTAGGTAGTGTTTAGTTCTTTTGTACATAGTGTCTCTATGAGTCAGACCTGACTTTATAGCACCCAAAGGAAAACAGCACAGTGTTTACTTTTGAGATAAAATAACAGCAGATGGCAGTCACACATGCATGTGTTATATACCATGTAACGCACATGCATAGATAAAGGTGCAAGGCTGAATACAGAGCGTATAGCCCACTACCTTCTAGCAGATTGTGACTCCTAGCAGCCTTTCCCGATGGAGCAGAACTGCCCCAAAGAGTTTCCACGGCTGTAATCTTTGTGGAAATCGTCTGCTTCCTCTTCTCCCACAGAGTTGCTGGTGGTTTAAAACCACCGGACTCTTGTTTATTAGTGGCTGCAGTAGGCCGGGTTGACTAGAGAAACAAATTCAGTGACACTCATCTATGTTTAAGAAAGAGCTTTATTTGAAGAAGTAATTATATATTACCGGTCGCGGAAAACACCCCGGATCAGTCTAACTCTAAGTCTGTAAGTCCTATGCAAGACCCTAAGTCCCTCTTCAGACTCACGCAGCCATATGCAATAATGTGGAATGCAGAAAGATCACAAAGTCTGGTGGATCCAAGCTCAGTGGAAGCATGGTAGGCCTCCAGCAGCTCTCTGTGTCTGCAAGCAGGAAGGTGAACACAGAGAGACAGGAAGGGACGGAGAAGGCCATGCCCACAGAGAGGCACCTTTGGACTGTAATCCTGACTAATAGATTGATTACCACCTTACACTTTCATGCATCCAGGTGACGTAAATTCATGAAACTACCACAGGTCCTGAACACTTAACTAATTTTCCACTTAAGGTCCTTATATACTCTATATAAGGAGCATAGTGTTGAACGTTGGACTGCTAACTGAAAAGTCAATGATTTGAACTCACTAGTCACTAGGTGAGAGGAAGATAGGGCAGTCTGCTTCCATAAAGATTTAGAGCCTGAGGAACCTCGTGACACAGCTCCACTCTCTCCTTTAAGGAATCATGAGATGGAATTAACACTAAGGTTTTAGTATATATCACAAGCAATATATAATCCACTCCCCCAAACAAGTTATCTGTGAACTTATTCTGGTTCATGGCAACTCCGTGTATCAAAACAGAATTGTGTTCCATAGGGTTGCCAATAGCTAGTTTGTTGTTGTTGTTGTTGTAAGAATATCACCAGGTTTAGTTAGATTTGCCATTAACTATTGGCACCACTCAATGTCTCCAATATATTCCTATGTCTACACATATATGCATGTAGCTGCTCGGGAAAAAGTCCTCTGTCATTTGAGTCAAATCTGATTCATAGAGACTCTATGTCGGATTTCTGAGGCTGTGAAGTCACAGAAACACATAGCCTCATGTCAGAGGAGCCGGCCCGTAACACATCACCACAGGTCCGCTAGGTGTAACTGTATGATGACAATAAGTAAAGATTATAGTACAGTCTTAGAAATTATGAGAGATAAAAGAGAGAGTAAAATGAAGGAGCCAGACACACTTCCTTGGTAGCACACTTATCTCAGTCCTGCTTGGTGATCAAATTGTAGAGTAGCCAGAGAGCGTCTGAGAGAACAAATTTATAGCTAACCGAGACTTAAATATACTCAGGGGGTGTGATTACAGGCAATCCCACATAGTAGGAAGGGGCTATACAATAGGCATACACATCACATGAAGGGGGTGTACAATAGACATAAGTGTAAAAGGAAGGGGACAAGTTAGGGGTATACATGTGACAACAGGAAAGACTAGGGGTATACATGTGACATGAAAGACAGGTCCTAGATTCATGATAGCTGCCTAACCTTGGTCACTCTTAGGTGGGCTTGACCTCGCTGTGCTCCTACAAGGAAGTGGTATCGTTATCCTTATCAGAAGGGAGTAGGCCCTAATTAGGTGTGACAGACTATACAGTCTGATTGCTCTGGCCACTGGGTGCTTTTGCTGCCACCACTGTCCTGCTTAGCAGCCAACTCATCTCAGACCTGCAGTGAATTTGTTCATAGTTTTGTTGTTGTTGTTGTTGCTTTTAAACTACAGTTTGGCCCTCCAACAGTTTGAGGGACAGTGAACTGGCCCCCTATTTAAAATTTTGAGGACCCCTTCTCTAGATGGATGATAACTCTTAGGGAGAATAACCCCTGACCTACTCTTGCTGAACCCCAACTATACAGATACCTTTGCCACGTGTGGCATGCAGCTAAATTTGGCATAAATTTGGGGGAGACAAGTTGGGAGAAATCTTATTATAATCCCACAGCCTCATCTTTTTCTCTTGGGATGAATGCCTGGGGGTTTGAACTCCCAACATTTGGGCTGGCAGTCCAATACTTACCCCACAGTGCCACCAGGCCTTGTGTGTATTTATAGTAGTACCTACATAAGGCCAAATCAGTTGCCCTTGTGTGATAAAAGAACTATGCTGCTGGGCTGAGCCCCCGTGGCGTAGTGGTTGAGTGCGGGACTGTGGCCCACTGGCTTGGCGGTTCAAATCTAGCAGCAGCTCTCCAGGAGCAAGGCCCAGTAGCTCCCACGACCAGCAGAGGTCAGTGATGCCCCCCAAAAACAAAACAAAAACAAAAACTACGCTCCCTAAGGTTTCTGGTGGCTTTTGGAAGAAGTTTGCCTGGTTTCTTTTCTGGATAGACTCAAACATCCAATGTTTAATTTCTCACGTTCACCATTTTGGGGTACAATTCAATAATTATACATAAAGCAGGAAGCATGCATGGGTAGTTATTTGGGTAATATCTGTGTTTCCTTGTTGCTGTTAGGTGCTATCAAGCGGACTCAGATCCATTGTGACTGTATGCGCAACAGGACAATACATTGCACGCTTCTCGCCCTCCCCACAATTGTGCCTCTGCCTGAGAAATTGATGGAGCAAGTATATTCATCCATCTCATGGAGGGTCTTCCTTTTATCACCACCCTCCCTTTACCAAACAGGATGACAATGTCCAAAATATTTAATACAAAGTCTTGCCATCTTTGCCTCTATGGCCTTACTTCTTTTTTTGTTTTTGTTTTTTGTTTGCTTGTTTTTTTTTGGCCTCCTTCTGATGCAGATAGTTTTGTTCTTTTAGTAGTTCATGGTACTTTCAATAGTCTTCTCCAACACCACAATTCAAATGCAACTCTTCTTCTATGGTCTTCCTTATTCAATGTCCAACTTGCATCATATGCATATGATGCAATAGAGAATATGCCATGGCTTGAATCAGGTGGTCCTCAGTCCTCAAAGTAACATCATCCTATAATTCTCAAGATTGTGAAATAGTTTTGCTTTCTTCTGTATCTCTGTATCACATTGTGTATGTGTGGCAGTCATGTGTTTATGTTAATTTTATGATTGAAATCTAGGGGTGGAGTCTAGCCTGTTAATCTGGAGATAGCCATTGAGTAGCCAATGAGGCCTCTATGTGGGCCTGGCTTTCTCTTGAGACTTCTGGGAAATCTCATGATATTTCCCTCGTGAAGATGAGAAGCTGTCTTCTCTGGTTGTTGGGAGTTAGTCTGAGAGACGATGCATCACGGACAAGACAAGATGGCAGCATCCGAGAAGCTGAAGGAGCCGGAGGAGAAGCCACACAGCTTTTCCCTGGTGGAGCTAGACCTCTGAAGCTATAGAGGCCATGTGAAGACCCCTGCCAGCAATGAGTTGCTTCTGCCAACACTGGATGCTATTGATGAACCCTGAGCCCTGGAAGTGAGGAACTCTGGGGAGACCCCTGCCAGCGCCAAGATTCTGTACCCACTGACTTGTGACTTCATGAGTCAGAAGGAGACATTATAGAGTGGTATCAGACACATGGACTATATCAGACTTGTGACTTTGAACCAGACTGGGTTGGGATGCTTTCTCAGTGTTCCATTTCTTTTGTATATAAACCCTTTCCTTATATCCATATGTGTGTCTATGAAATTTGTTCCTCTAGTCTACCGGGACTAACACAATATGTCTATAGAATTTAATTGAATGAAGAACAGCTGTCAAGTATTTAATAGGGTTTTTAACTTGTTATAGGAATTCAAGAGATGATAGTTATTGTCCTGATCATGGTGCTGCTGTTGCTGACAAAGCAGCGTCTTAAGTCTTATTGAATGTTGATCAGTATATATTTAAGATTACCATCTAATACATCCTTAAGATGGACTTGGAAATTTTTCATGAAGTCTGGCTTTATCTGAACATATTTTCAACCAAGCTTTCTGCAGGAGTAGTGAGTTATTACATAAGAAGCTCTTATAGATAGTCCAAGTCTCTATATGATGACCTCTAACTTAAACCCAAGGTGGGGTAAGATACTGCTAGGATTCACCTAAGGGCAACTGCTATCAGTCAACAATGTGATTGCTATCCCGAGGTGACTACAAAGAGCCATCTGAGAACCCGGAGAGGGGATCTCACTACTATCAAGAGTCCCAAGTACAGCACCTTCTCTGGACTCTGAGATCCTTATGCAGTGAACCTCTTGGATTCAGAAAATAGCTGGGACATCAGAAAACCAGCAGCAGATCCAGGTGCCAGAAGATGAAACAATTACTTGCTCCCAACCCACAGAGCAAGTAATAGTGAGTTCATTAGGGCAGGAAGCTGGCTTGTGGGATGTGATGTTTCTGGGCACTTCACTGGGGGAGCTGCGCTTGCTGAACCCCAGAGGTAGAACTGAGTGCTTGATGGAATGGGGTGCCTTTTTGGCATTTAAATCAGGAAGCTGGTTTTTCTGACACACCACTCCTTTTTTTAATTCATCATTTTATTGAGGACTCATACACCTCCCCTCACATTCCATACATACATCAATTGTATGCAGGCCACATTAGCACACTTGTTGCCATCATTACTTTCAAAACATCTTCCCTCCACTTAGGCCCCCAGTATCAGCTCCCCATACTTCCTTTTCTCCCCTCATGAACCCTTAATAATTTATAAATGGTTATTACTTTTTCATATCATACACTGTCCAATGTGTCCCTTCACTTCCCTGTTGTCCATGCCCCAGAGAGGAGGTTATATGTAGATCTCTGAAATTGGTTCCCCCTTTCTATTCCACCATCCTCCACCCTTCTACTACACCACTCCCACCACTAGTTTTGAGGAAATATCTATCCTGAATTCCCCATGTTTCCGACTCCAGTGTACACACCACTCTTAAGCTGAATTCTTTGTTTTAGATTTACAGCAGAGATTTATGCCCCTTTTTTAACAGTCCAGAAAGAACTTTGCAACATATACTGATGAACTTTGTATCCTGAGTAATGAGCGCCTGCACCACCTGTTAACTTTCTTAATAAAACCTTTTGCCATGAATATTGTCTGTGTAACAAATATTGGAATCTAGACAAAAAAGGTAAAGGGTATTCTTTGAGACAGAACACCATACACACAGTTGTGACCTCCACAACACCTCAGTCATAATTCGAAAGGGAAATATCATGGGTAGGGATGATGACAAACTAGACTGTATGTCACCTACAGAAAGGGCAGTGATTTCTCAACCCATTTAGATTTTCTTTGTGGGAATATAAACTCAATGCTATCAGACTCTCCAATTTTTAAAGAGAAGCCAACAATCCAAATCATAGTAATAGCTTTTCTAAATTTTGGAAACTTGCTGAAATGTGGTAAAAATTGATGTAATACCAAATGTACATCTGTCGACTTCATGCTCCTCATGAGCTGTCCATTTTTGGTCTCTGTTTTTATGACAGCTATTTTGTGGTACATATTTTATCGGTTCTTTTATTGTTTTTCATTTACCCTTTCCATTGATATTACTCTGTGCCTCCTAAATTAGTTATGTGAACAGTTAATTTCCTTGCTTTATAAAGATTCTATTTCTAGCTGTTGCTTTGTATTACCACAACCCTATCTTTTGCTCTTCTAACCCCCTCTCCGTTTTTTGTTGTGTCAGAATGCTTCAATGTTAATTATCTCTTATAAGTATAGCATTTTTAGCAAAGTGGGGAAAAAAGGAGCTGCAGAACTTTCATGTTATACCACAGAGAAATAGATTTTTATAACACATTTCCTTAGGACAACTACAGATATATATTAGAAGAACTGGCACATCCCAGTGGAAGCATTGATTTTAAAGTCAGTGAATTCACATCATCTGTTTGGATAACAGGTTTGTGAACTTACTTTTCCTTGAAAACTTCCCTCCTTTGGACAATAATTTTTATCTTGATGTTATCATTACTAAAAACCACTGGATATCAGCAACTCTAAGATGCAATCTAATTTAGGTTATATGGATATTTTCTATACTACTGAGGAGAAAAATCACTATTTAATTTAAACTATAACAAAATGCTAGTCACTTAATATTATTTTATATATTCAAACTGGGTTTGTGGTGAAGTGAAATTTCTTGGAACAGCTTTTCTATCTATAGTCTTAGTCATTCCCACCCAGTGATTGGGTGAGAGCATATAAATAAGATACTGAGAATTCTGTCTCAAGAATTGGTCAGATTTTCTATTCTGCTGAATACAAGAGTGAGCCATCTCAGAAGCTGGAAAAAAAGAATCCCACAATAGTCAAGAAAGACTGTCCACTGGTGGGGTGGGGTGTTTGTGCGGATATCTCTGCTTGCAGTGGCAGAGGCCTCAGGGGCTGCAACATCAAGAACGTGAGACAGAGAGGAGGAGCAGCAGCCACAAGTGCGAGACAAAGTGATGGGTGGGATTCTGGAATGATGCCAAGACTCAGGACCAGAGCGTGATATTCCAACCACCATGGCCGAGAAGAAGCTCTTTGGGTAAAGAACTGTTTCCATAACATTTCATAACCTGTCAGCTTCCTTCATAAACCCCATAATTGTGAGTGACGTCTTTGAGTCCTGCTTGGACATTGCAATGGATTATCACACCTAGGAGAGAAGCAGGATACTGGTGTCAGAATAGGATACGGAATGTGATGGGTGGGGTATATCTGAACTCTGCGTCACAGATATCATCCTTAGGCAGGTGTTGACCTGGATTTCTTATAGGAGCACAGACATGACCCACATCCTACTTCTTCAGTGGTTCGATTTAGATAATAAGAGTCTAATCAAACACCACATTGCTGTCTCCATTCCTGCAAAATCCTACTGTAATCCCTTTCAACATGTTTTACAATACAATTAAGCTCAATATGTGCAGTAACATTCATGCACATAGATCAAATGCACATGCTGTGAAGACGATCTAAACCTCTATGACCAAGCTCACAACCATATTGGAATAACAAATATGCTGTGACTGCTGTGTGGTCAACAGCAATTTATTTTAAGATGAATGCCCATTTCATTCTAAGATCTGGTGTTAGGAAACAAAAAGAAGAACACCTTCAGTCTCCCTAAAGCGGAACAATGTAAATTAAAAAGATCAAGCACTGAGTTGCAATATTAAAAGCACTATGGACAAAATATTGAATGATAAAGGAAGCATCATGAGACAATACCCATTTGAAAGAGACAAGGTATCAAAAAGAATGAGTCAACATTCAGTCAGTTCAAGAGGTGGCCTATGATCAAGAACCGATACTGAAGGGAAATGTTCAAAGTGCCCTAGAGGAAAACGAGGCTCCAGGAATTTACAGGGTATCAACGAAAAGGCTTCAACAAGCTGAGAAAGGGCTGCATGCATTCACTTACCTATGCTAAGAAATTTGGAAGATAGCTACCTAGCTAACGGGAAAAGATCCATTATCTGTTCCCATTCAAAGAAAGGTGGCCCAATATAATGCTCAAATTATATAACGATGTCATTGATATCACACACAAGCAACTTTTTTTTCCTGAAGATTATGCAACAATGATAACAGCAGTACACTGGCAGGGAGCTGCCAGAAATTAAGGCCCGAATCAGAAGAGAACATGAAACAAAAGGCATGATTGCTGATGTTAGCTGGAACTCCTACTCTCACATGCTTATGACATAATGGAGAACATCATGACTTGGGCCAGGTGAGCATTCCGCTTTTCAAAAATGTAATGGAAATGCTCTGAAGTTGTTCTTCCCTTGTCTCATCAAAAACGTATTAAACATTCTCTTAGAGAAAAATTAAAACAAAGCACAAAGGTAGAAGAAAAAGGAAAAAGAAGACTCTGGCCCTTAGCTCTCTTTACTCTGGAACTGAACTCACTCCCATGCTAGAATAATCAAGCACTCAAGATCAAAGTGAAGCATTTCCTCAAGGACCAAGTTCAGTGGGCTAGGAACAAAGGAAGGATGGGAACAGGAAACACATTGAGGACAGGAATGAGTGATGTTGCAGTGAGCAGACTATAGTGCAGATGTCTGAGGCAAAATGTGTACAGATTGTTTAATATAAAACCAATGATCTCCTCTGTAAACTGTCACCTAACTCATAATAAAAAGCTTAAATAAAAACAAGTTTATAGTGACAGATTTCTAGGCAGATAATCTTGAAAGATTTTCTCAGAGGTCACGATATGGTACAAAAAACAAGAGCTAATTAAGAAAATCAAAAAGTTTATTGGTGAGAAAAAAGTCAGGAAAGTTGCATTGAGGACTTTTTGTTCTTACTGTGTACCTGCTAATTCCAAGGGTTGCCCTGCAAGAATTTTGCTGGGGAATCTTACCACATCAACACGACAACTCCGATCTTGCCCCGCAGAAATTTTTTGATCGTTTCCCAAACTCAAAGGACATTTGAAATGAGCACACTTGGGACTCTACAGGATGTCAGAGCTCCCTTCTGCTGTACAAAACAAACAGCCAGGGATCCTTCAGGGAAGAGCTACAGAGATGGAAAGTTGACCTTCACAGCACATAGACCTTGATGGAGGCCATGTCAAGGAACAGTCCCTTCAGATTGTGCTCATCTTATTTGATAAAGGTTTCTTTCTGATTTTTAGTGATATTTTTTACCTATATCATATGGTAGATACTTCATTTCTCTAGTGCCTAGATGAGGTTCTGAAATACTACAAGGAAAATGTGTGGGCCTTTTTTTGATTTTCAGTAATTTTTAAACTCTTACTTTAAAGGAAACAATTTCTATAATATTATCTACATTTGATCAATAACTTAAATGACTAAATATTTTGACCTATTCTATGTCTACCATAAGCATTGGTGATATCACTAAATGGTTTTCTAAGGTAAGAGAGTTAATAAAAGCTTGAAAGCAACTTTCATAAAATATACTGAAGGGACTTAATGCCAGGGGATTTAAATATTTCAATTTAATAAAATAAATAATCATCGAAAGCTCTATGATGGATACTGCAGAGAATACAAATAGTAATAAGAAAAGATTCCAAGTATCTATACTACAATATAGGCCGGCAAGAGTACTCTAAAAGAGATAATGGTACTTCAGGGAACACAGAGAGTAATTAGAAGAACTTCAGAGAATTCATAATGCAGAGAAAACTGACAAGAATATTTCAATATAACAAAAGCAGAGGGCTATGGGAGAATCTAGAAGAGATTTTTGAATTGGCTTGGATGATTATTTGCTCAGCATACAGGGAACTGTCAGAGGTGTCGAACATATACATTACAAGACATGGTACAAAGGATGTCAGAGTTTATGTTAGATGGCCCTTGGTTGAAAGCAGAAAATACCACAAAGATTTTTCACTTGCATTTTATTGACTATGCAAAGACTCGGCTGCATAGATCATAACATACTATCGACACCTTTGAGAAGAATGGGAATACCAGAACACTGCACTGTGTACATGAGGAACTTGTACATGGATCAAAAGGCTGGTGTGCAGACAGAACAAGGGAATACTGCACAGTTTACTGTCAGGAAAGACGTGTGCCACTGCTATGTCCTGATACTGTATGTTGAGCAAATAATCAAACAAGCTGGGTTATATGAAGAACAATACAGCATCAAGATCAAAGGAGAGCTTGTTGCTAAGAGTGAGGAAGAATTGAAGCACTTCTGATGAAGATCAAGGACTGTAACCTTCAGTCTGGGTTGTAATGCAATATAAAGAAGACGAAACTTCTCCCGGCTGAAGCAATAGGTGGAGCATTATGCTAAGTGGAGAAAAGTTTGATGTGACCAAGGAGTTCATTTTTTTTTTGAATCCCAGTCAATGTTCATGGAATCCATATTCAAGAGATCAAAAGATATTTTGCATTAGGCAAATGTGCTCCTTGCAACCTGTATCAAGTGTTGAGAAGCAAGGATATTACTTTGAGGCTTGAGGGTATCTGATTCATGCCCTGGTATTTTCAAGGGCTCCCCAGGCATGTACCAGTTGGACCCTGAATAAAGAAGATGAAAGAAAAATCGATGCATTTTCATTGTGTTGAAAGTACCATGAAATGCCAAGAGGATAAAAAAGTTTGTCTTGGAAGAAGTACAGCATTGTGCTTCTTAGAGAAAGCATGGTGAGACTTATTCTTAAATGCTTTGAACATGTTGTCAAGAAAGTCCTGGAGAAGTACATCATTCTCGGTAAATTAGAGGGTGCAGTGAAAAAAACAAAGGCGTTCAAGTAAATGGACAGACACAGTGACTGCAACAATGGACCGCAGTATAGGAACCAGTTTGAAGATGACATGAGACTGGGCAGCATTGTGCATGACTTAGGATGGACCCCATGGCACCGAAAACACACCGTGAGTAGCTATGAATTGGAGTGTACTTCACACTACCTGTTAGTGTGTAAAAGTTAGGCTTTTCCGTCCACTTGTCTAGGACAGGATTCTCTGTCATGTTGCAGTTATCCTCCATGATATGATCTACCCCGTGTACTCAGCTCGATGGTATCAAACCTGCCATAGCATAATCAACTCTATAAGAAACCAGATGTTGTGGGAGAACCCAGCTCTCTTGATCAGGTCATAGTTTGATGCAAATAGAAGAAAGACTCCTAGGGAGTGTGGACAGATACTTTCTAAGCAAACTTCATGGCAAAGCATACTACTTCTGCAAGATCTGGGTTCTGCTGATCCCAAACCCAGGATGCATTAGCAGATGGCTAACCTTATATTGATTTCAGTTTGAATCTCCAGTCTCTGGTTTCCTGATTCCTGGTGAGTTTGGCCCCTTTGCTGTACAAACAGAAGTCTCCAGCGTGTTATCTCACCTATGGACTTGAACTAGACTCAACTTACTCACTTCTACTACTGTGTAAGCTATTTCTTCATATACCTCTCTCTTCTTACACACACTACCAGTTTTGCTTCTGTAGAGAGCTTATCGCCTAACAACAAAAACACCTCTCAGCTTTGTCAAGTTATTAAAGGTTAATCATGTGGAATATGATCAGGGTAGTGTCTTTACATAGAAATCATGTATCTTCTCCTAGTTACTGTATATAGTAACTTCTCCCAGTTACTGTATATAGTTCTGAACTGCAAACCACTAAATCGCTGGCTGCAAGGGTACCCCCTGAAATATCCTGAAGAAATATGAGTATAGGATGCACTCAGAAGTCACCTGAATAAATTGGTTTAAGTGACAAGAAGTCTAAAATTTTAAGAGATTAAGCATGCACAACATGGTCTACATGCTATATAAGTAGACTGTAGAGCTTGTTTGTGTCTTGCTGAATCTTTGACCTTGAGCTCATAGCCTATCAAGACCCTGTGCCATCTGACTGGCAACCTTTGGATTCACTGGACTCAGCAGCCATAGATTCATTTGCTGCCCTTGAATGCATACAACTCTGCGTCCACCAACCTATGGTCTTTCTGCTTTCTTGTTTATCTTCATGATTCCTGCTTCTTTGACCCATGACACCGGCAAGTCAGTATAGGCCTCTGTGTTAGTCTAGATAGACCAGAGAAATGAATTCATAAACCCGCATATGTGTACAAGAAAGAG
Organism: Nesogale talazaci; assembly: GCA_004026705.1. Lineage (NCBI taxonomy): Eukaryota > Metazoa > Chordata > Mammalia > Afrosoricida > Tenrecidae > Nesogale > Nesogale talazaci. The sequence goes on along the minus strand of PVJH01004134.1, from coordinate 3,743 downwards.
GTTTACATTCAAGAGCAATTGAACATTGAGAAAACATCCCAGCCCAGTCCAGTCCAAGGTCAAAAGTCTGATATTAGCCCATGTGGCAGTCATGTGCTTATGTTAATTTTATAATTGAAATATAGGGGTGGAGCCTGGCCTGTTAATCAGGAGAAAGCCATTGAGTAGCTGATGAGGCCTCTGTGTGGGCATGGCTTTCACCTGAGACTCCTGGGAAATCTCACAGTATGTCCTCCATGAAGATGAGAAGCTATCTTCCCCAGTTGTTGGGAGTTAGTTTTAGAGACGATTAATCACAGGCAAGCTGGCAGCATCTGAAAAGTTGGAGGAGCCAGTGGAGAGACCACACGGCTTTGCCCTGATGAAGACAGACCTCTGAAGCTGGAGTGGCATGCTGTTGATGGACCTGAGCCCTGGAAGCGAGGAGCCATGGGGAGACCCCTGCCAGCGCCAGAATTCTGCACCCACTGACCTGTGACTTCCTGAGTCGGAAGCAGACTTTTTAGACTGATTGCAGACTTATGGGTTATTATTGGACTTATGACTTTGCACTGGAGTGGATTGGGATGCCTTCTTAGGGTCACATTTCTTTTGTATATAAACCCTTTCCTTATACTTATATGCGTGTCTGTGAAATTTGTTCCTCTAGTCTACCCGGACTGACACAGCCCTTGTGTCTGATACAAATCTATAGATCCTCTTCAGATTCACGAAGCGCATGCAATGACACCAGGACAATCACAGGCCAATGGGTACAGAGATTTGTGTATCCAGTGATGGTAGAAGCATCTCAGGGCTTCTACTCTATAGAAGCAGGGGTATCCCTATGGCTCCTCCAGTTTCCAAGACTGAGGGTCTATCATCATGCTGCTATGTGACTTGTCTGCTGCACCATCTCCCAGGGAGGGAGGGAGTGTCTCCTGCTTCCAAGAAGGAAGTACCATATTTCCCAGAATTCTAAGAGGAGAAGCCCATGTCCACACAGAGTCTCACTGGCTATCTCCAGATTGACAGGCTAGATTCCCCCCCTACATTCTGAATCCTCAAATGGACATCAGATTAGATGACTGCCACAGGCTCCAACTTAAGTTCACGTAGACTTGAACTAGATTGGACTTACCAGCTTCTACACTTCTGTCAGCCATTTGCTTGATTTTCCTTTCTGTCTGTCTACCTATCGATCAGCTTTTGGTAATTGATCTTTTTTCCTGGTTTTGCTTGTCTAGAGAAGTCAGCTCAACACAGGGAGTTGAAATTAATTTTGAAGAAAAATTGGGAAAAAAGGGATGGAAGTACATGTGCTCGAGGGAAACTTGATTTTAGGTGTCATTTACATATTGTTAGAAGCCCTGATGGCCTAGTGGGCTATGAGTTCAGCTGTTAGCCACGAGCGAGCAAAATCGTCAGTTTGAAACCATCGGCCACTCTGGGGGAGCCAGATGAGACTTTCTACTTCCAGAAAGAGCAGTCGTCTCAGAAACCTACAAGGGCAGGTACAGTGTTGCTATGCGTCGGAATCAGTTCAGTGGCAGTCATTACATTAAATCACAGGGATTATTATTATAGCCAATTTATAGACACGGACTTTGAGGCTCAGTTATTAATTAATCTGCCCCACATGATACAATCTGTATGGTCAGACTGAGTTTGGAAGATTCCAAACTGTTTTTTTTTTTCCAAATTGGTTTTTTTCTTTTTCTTTTTTTAAGCCTCTTCAATATTGGAATGGTTTGTTTTTTATAATAGGCAACGCAGTGCTTAGGCTGAGGGTGGGTCGTACAGCAGAATGATGAGCTGTAGAGAAGACTTCCCCTCTAAAATTTGGTTATTTGTGCAAGTTATTCAATTTCTCCTTTTCTTATATTTTTCCACCTTAAAAATTTTACATAGATCAAATAACAGTATCTCTTCAAGGGGACATTAAGAGCTTTAAATGAGCTCTTACAAGTCAAATGCACAGCCTGCCAGAAGGATTCTGTGTTAGCTGAAGTGAGGGTGAGAGGAGGAAGGGGAAGAGACTAAGAAGAGACAGAAAAATGATGACTTCTATCTTTTCAAGTGGATTTTTTCCATAAACAGAGGTAGAAGAGATAGAGAGGCTGGTAGGAGCAAAGGAAACATTGTTACCTGCTTTCATAAAAAAATAAATCCAGAAAATGGGGATGGAAATAAGTCCAGTTCATATGAATATTTGGATTCTCTGTATTGACTTATTGGCAGGAGTCTGGTTGATTTAGATCGCTAATATGATTGTCTCCTCACTGAAAAGTTGGGGGTTTGAGTCTTCCCAGAGACTTGGAAGATTTTCTTGGAAGAAAATCGTAGAAAGCTAGGTCTGGAGAAAACAAATATAAATCAATATTCAAGACCCTTTGGAGTACTGTTCTACTCTGACACATGTGCAGTCACCATGAGGCATAATCCACTTAGTGGCAATTGATTCCATGAAAATTGCTGGGACTCAATACTTCTGTAACCTTGGCATTAGCAGATTCTCTTACTCTAATTGTTATGTCATCTCCCTGGCTTCCTTGCTCTCTGAATACCTCATTATGAGAACTAGTGGAAAATAATCTAGGCCCTATGAATAAGGCCTTTTTGTTGGGTGTCACGGGGACAATTCTAACTCCTAGCAAGCCTGTATGACTGAGTAGAATTGCCCTGGAGTGTCTCCTAGGTGATCATGCTATTGGGAGCAGATTTCCAGGGCTTTTCTTCCACAGCATGGCTGAGAGAGTTTGGATGATCAACCTCTAGGTTAGTTAGCAGGTAAGTACTTAAGCGCTATAGAACTAGAGTTCTTTACCAGTAGGTTTAGAGGCAAACCCACAGCCATGACTAACAAGAGTGACCAAGTGGAGCTCCTCTTAGAGTTTCTTAGGCTGCAATCATTTTGGAAGCAGACTGCTCCTGCCTTTTCCTTCAGAGTGGTAGGGAGGTTCACACAGTCAACCTTTTATTTAGTAGTCAACTCCTTCACCACTGTGCCATTGGCACTCCCAGGAATAGGTTGAATTAATCCATCAACTGCTGCTTCACCTCTCTGAGTTTCAATTAAACCTAAATTTATAAAATTGGAAAAAAGTAAACCCAGAGAGTGGCCAAATATATTAAATTATGAAAATGGAAATGGAAATTGTTTCCATTTCACCCAATATATAATGAATATATACTCACCAGCTATATCATGCACCAGCTCTATCTATTAGGGGGGGCTTCACTAATTTTGTGGAAAATTCCGTAATCTTTCAATTCCATGACATTTTGGAATTGCTCTTCTACATGCGTGTGTATTAGTTAAGAGATTACATCTGGTATTTTTTCTTTTCCTCTCTATATTATAATCCTTAAACTCAGAAAACATCTTACAACCAATGCATACTTTCCATGGAAGGGCATTATTTTCCTTTTGGCCCCACTAGTGTGTGGAACCAGTTTAGACATGGGAACAAAGTGAATCTGGAACAGCATTTTTTTTTAAAGATGGGTGGTCTAGAATCCTAATCACTGCAGTGGGGAAAATTTTGCTCAAAGTGCTATCATGGGATGCTCAGAAGAGACAGAGTGAGCCCTTTCAGGAGCTTGACCCATGACATTGGATTATTACCAGGACTGGAGAGGAACACACACTCAAAATCAAGTGCCCAGCCACCATCTTTGATTTGGGCACATTTTAACTCAACAGTTTAAGGTATTGGGTAGCTATGCCAAGTGAGTGATGCTTTTTTATGAGGAAGATGAAG
>PVJH01004133.1:0-130185 GCA_004026705.1 Nesogale talazaci | reverse complement strand
TGTGTGTGCATGTGTGTGTGTGATCGAGGCGGGGGGGTGGGGGGGGAGAGAGAGAGAGAGAGAGAGAGAGAGAGAGAGAGAGAGACAGGGAGAAACAGAGGGAGGTAGGGGGTGTGGGGGTGGGGGGAGAGGGTGGAAAGCACAGAAAGAAGAATGAGACAGAGACAGGGCGGTGGAGGAAGCGGAGTGTTAGGTCGCAGCGCCAGTGGGTCTAGGTTATCTGCAGAAGCAAAGAGCCAAATGAAGCACACATAAACCAGCGGAGTTGTGCTCCGCAGGGAAGTCTCCGCCGTCGACGCCAGCTGGGCTCTTCCACCCCCCTTTGCCCAGGGCTGCACTCTGGGGGCTCTAGCTCACCCACCTCCCGGGGCCACCTGCACGCGCTGTCAGCACTCGGGTCTGAAGCCTGCCGCCTACACTGACTGTGGCTGGGGTCTGGCTGGGTGGGTGGTATCAAGGCTCCAAGGACGAAGTGGTGGTCTCAGGCTGCCCTGAGCCGAGGGGGGTGGGGGACCTTCCTGCACAAAGCCTGGGCGCTGGGCTGGGCCTGGGCCTCCAAGGAGCTTTCTTGGCCTAGACATCTCCCCTCCCACCCTCCCCCGCTCCCTGCTTTTAAATAGTCCTCCATTCTCCTGGGATGCCCTCTGAGGGAGCTTGTGCAAGCCCCAAAGACCTGGCTCCTGGCCGGGGCCCAGCAGCAGCTCCCTCTGGACGCTTCCTGCCAGAATACCACGGGGTGGGGACACGTCCTCCTGAATGTCATCTAGCATGACTGTCGGCAATCATTTCCCCGTCGTGGGAAAAGGCCCACTTGCATTTAAACAGCTCACTCCGCTCTCCTTTGGGAAACCACAGGGCATTTCTGATACTCACCACTTGTGGGGCAAAGGTCCTTTGGTTTCTTAGTCCATTATAAAACGGTACTATGTTTTGTGTTTGTTTGTTTTTTCCAGGACAAAATATCAAACTCCTTATTCACTTCCACATTTACCTTTAAGGATAGCCTTATAAAATTAGCACTGGTCACTGTTTCTCAGACTCTGTTATTTCTTTCACAAAGCATGATGGAATTAAACCCTGACCGACTTTGAAAACCAAAGATGATCATGGGTTACTTGATTAAAGGATCGACTGGAAGGCACCACCTAACAACACATTGGTTTTTAAAATAAAAGTCAAAATCCCATTCTGATGTGTGGCCACACCCCCCACCCCCACCCCCAGCCCTGCCCGGTGCTATCAGCACTCGGGAAAGTGATTGAATATGTATCAGGTGTCTATCCTCTCCGTGTTGGGGTTTAAAAGCGCTTTGAAAAAGCGCTTTGGAGCTGCGCTGTGAAAGGTAGGCACTGTGCACTCGGGAGAGGAACAGAGAGAGAAACCTCCAAGAGTCGAGGGGGTCCTCCCGAGGCAGGACAACCATGTCTACCATATTCACCTCAGTCACTTTCAGAAAGCCTGAGAAATCGGCCACCACGTTCCCATGGGTGAGCATCGCACCTTTCGGGTTCCCTGAAAAGAGAGTGAAGAGGCAAGTGAGGGGGGAGCTCAAGGGCCACTCACTCCTTGAGGGCACTGCTCTCGTGAGTGGGCCCAGGCATCAAACGCTGTCCACCAATGCCTTGATCCTCGGGCCTCAGCCACTGGTACCACAGTAGGCAGAAGGTGGCTACTTTGGTACCTCCATCCTGCCAGAGCCCCAGGACCAGCATGAGGCTCCCAGCAGCTTGGGCTCAAGAAGCAGGTGGCACAGCCCAGAGTTTTCCTGAATCCATCGGGAATGCAGGTTCTCTGTAAACCCCCGTGACCTTTGCTGCTTTCTCAAGTCTCCCAGTCAAGGAGCTCTGGCAGCAAAGGGTTTCCCTGCAGCATTCCCAAGCCCCTGTTAAGGGTCCTCCTGCCTGCCACTAGCAGAGATGAGAGATGGATCTTCTGGTTATTGTCTTGGAAAGACCTTCAGTCCTGCTCATGAAGCCTGCTCCCCAAGGTCTCTGAGGAGTGTGAAGCATATGGTAGAGGCCCTAAGGGGAGCCATGGCTGGGAGGAAGGAGGCCAGGTTGGTCACACTTGGTGTCAGGGTGGACACAACGCTGGGCAGGCCATGCTCCCATCCTAGCGTTCCCACTCCGAGCAGCATCATTGGCAAGTGTAGCATCTCCTCTGATTCCTTACCTGTAAAACAGGGACAATAATACCCACCTCTATAGATGGATGGCTGTATTAAAGATGTTAAATGGGAAGTTTTGAGTATACCTGTGAAACTATAAAAGTGACTAGACCAGAGGCAGACTATATCCAGGAAAAAAACACCAACTAGCCTAACATGTTAACCTTGCCACCTTCACTCAGGAGAAGGCCATTACAAAGATTAGGAGACTATGTTGAGTGTTTGAAAGGTAAACGTCATCTTTAGCTAACTGTGCCCTACATTCCACTGAATGGGAAGGAATGGAGCGTGTTCCCAACAACAACCTGCCACTTCAAATGGTAAGGAGAGACGTGCTCATGAGATCACCTGAAGAGCCCTGCGTGTCCCCTGTAGCTGGGGGGCCTGCCGGACTGGGCCGAACTCCCTTGAGGCTACCAGGAAATAACCAACCCAAGGATCTGGAGAGGAAGGTAGTCTAGGGTGGAGTGGAGTGGGACAGTAAGCAGAAATCTCACCCCAAAATGTACTTTGTCCTCAGAAGGCGGCAAAAAGGGGAGGCATTGACAGTAAAGTGGGATAGGGAGCATCTAGACAACCAAAGGAGGGCTCCAACCTGCATCAGGGACTGCAGAGGGGCGCCCTGTGGGAGAGCCTCCCAATGACCCATGAGAACACCCACGCCAGAGTGAGAGAGTAAGCTTTAAACACCTGCCCAGACTCACCTTTCATATCTCGTTTAGCTATTCTCCCTCCCACTTCAACCAAGGGGGAAGGGGCCAGAGCCCTCGAGGAGCAAGTGGAGGAGACCCATCTTTGAGTAGAGAGGTCAGGAGACCCAGGCCTTCCCTGCTGAGCTGCAGGCGCCTGCCGGCAGCCAGCGCAGCTTAGGGGCGGGAGCAAAGCCTCAATGAGGAGTATGTTTGACGGACACTTGTGGCTTAGACCTCAGACTGTTTGTGGACTGCAGAAAATGGTGAAACTTTTTAGGACCCGTCAATGTCATAAAACCAAGGAGTCTTTTATGCAAGGACAGAGAGAGGACGACCCCCACTGAACAAGTTATGTGGAACAGAGGATAAAAACGAAGTTACTCCCATCACACGAGACTTGTCCATCTCACTGGTGACAACAGAAAGCACTCATTGGTCAGGAAGGAGAGCTCTCGCAATGGCCCATCCCGAGTGCTCTGATGGTGACATGTGGCACTTAGACCCATGTTGGAAACCACAGAGGTTTCCTGATAGGTCGCTGTCAGAATATTTTCCCCTTTTGAAAGGAAGGAGCTCCGTTTCATCTTTCTTTGTCTTTGTTTCATCCCAACAATTTTCCTGGAGCCTAGACCTACCGTGAGAAACTTCCCCCAAGTCATCTCCTCTATGCAAACTGCTGGCCCCTAAAGGATAGTATTCTGCCAAGTTCATCGTGGATTCTCACATTCTGGAGGTTCCCAAGGAACGTTCCTAAAATGCCAGGTGCAGAATCAGAATGATCATAAAGCAGGTTCTATGCTAGCTCTGCTTTTAGTCAGCTTGCTTATGCCTAAAATAATCCCAGAATGGATGGTTTGGGACTCTCAAGAGAAAGTTGTCTTCATTTATGAAACATTTCTAAAGCTCCCATTCCATTCAGACCAAGCCCCATGCATCATTATAGTGATTCAATTCTGCTTGGTTAGAGGCCCACTGCCAATGAGTCCATTCCAACCTCATAATGACCCTACAAGACAGAGTAGGGTTTCGAAAGACTCTATGTTTTTACAGGAGCAGATAGCCTCATGTTGCTCCCTCAGAGAAGGGGGCGGTGATGGGGGGAGGAGGGTAGTGAACCACTGACCTTGAGGTCATTAGCCCAATATTTAACTCAGTGAGCCACTTTTGGTCAGAGAAGGGCATTTCTTCTCCAACATGATGAGCATGCTCAAATCTATTAGCAACAACCCGGTCTTCTTGTGACTGTAACTGCAATTTTTATAAATGTCTAACGATTCATAGGGTTAAACAATTTCTCAGACATGTCTTCCTTCCCCCCTCCTGCCTCCCGTCCTCCAGACTAGTTAAGTGCAGTATTGAGACAGGGTAGACAAGGAGGCCAGCCTGTAATTGACAGGGCGAGCCACCTGTGAAGCAGCCTCACCTCCTATTTCCAACTCATCTCAAAATAATGGTTCCCAAAGGAAGGAGAGGTAACCACAAGGAAGGAGAGGTAATCTGTTAACCACAAATCCTGGAAGAAGACATCCAGGTCCAAGTTGAGGGATGCAAAGTGAGTCTTGGGAAAGGCTCTGATTGAGGACAACTGCATGCCTCTGGCCAGGCTGGCAGCCTTGCTCTTGAACGTGACAAAGAAAGGAGCAGGCTAGGCCGACTTTGGGAGTCACCTCTGTGCCCTTGAGGTAGCAGCATGTCCTCTGGTCACTCCTTTTCCTGTGGGAGCTCTCCGCATCTCCAGGGGCATCCAAATGACTGCTACAAAGCTGGGCACCCTTGCACCTGATGCTTCTCTTTAGTTGCTCTTCAGAAGCTATCTGGCAAATGGCTTTGTGGCTTCAACCAGCGATCTGGGTCAGTTACACTTGGTTGATGTGCTGAGTGAAGCTCACCTTGGCTGGCTGTGGTTTGGGTGTTTTCCCACAGGAATGAAAGCTGGGGTCAGGCAGCTTCCACTGCTGTCTCCACCGTCACTTCATCAAAGGTGTGTGACAAGAGACTGACGGTGAGGGAGGGAGGGAGCGAGTGCACTGAACATTTTATGAGGCAGGTAGACTGTTACTTCCCCTGCCTCCTGCCGCATGAATAGTACCACTTCTTTACGAATGACTTGCATTTGCATCTTATTACACCTAAAACCCACGAAGATAAATCCTTTTCTCCCCTTTAAAAACAGACTCAGAGTCTAAGAGTTGCATTAAGAAGAATGGCAATCACAGCTAACTCCTGAGTGTGGGTACTGCGCTAGACGCTTCCTACATGGCAGTCCCGCTGTATGCGAGTGAAGAAATGTATTCATTGAACACCCCAAGAGGGGTGAAGTGAATGCTCCTAAAACCACACAGCACAAGTGGGAAAGACATGTTTCAAACATAGCTACAGCGTATGGAGCTTCACGCGGACCCTCAGTCCTGTTTTCAAATGAACAACGTAAGATGACTAGGTCCTGCTGAGCCTTTCCCCCAGAGATCCTGCCTCTCAGCAGCGCCAGCTGCTGGGTGCTGAGCCTGGGCTTCCAGGAGCGTCTGCAATAAGAGCCTGCACCTCCTCAGCTGCCCAGCCCCCGCTGTCTCTGTCAGAATGGACTGGGCACAACTCGCTTGTGCAGTGACCCCCTCCCCCTCCTATCTGTCCTCCCATCTCTCCCTCCCAAGCGGGACTCCTGGGGCCCTCCTTTCAGTCATTCTCCTGCCAAGTGCTTCAGCACCCTGCTCTGAAACCCTCCCAGCCCGCCCACCTGCCTGCCCCTCTGCTCTTTCCACAACGTGGCCCCCAGGGCTCCTGCTCTTCAGTCCCACAGGGACCCACTCTACAGCCCGCATTCTGGCAACCCCATGAAGGCTTCGAGAGAGACCATTCCCCGTTTGCTGAAGGAACCTCCTCATCTCCCATTCCATTGTCAGTCTACTGCCGCCCCCCTCCAGGCATTGGCTGGAGCTCCAGGCCCCCCCCCCCCACCGACTTCGGGGCCAGTCCTTGCCTATAGCACCCAAAGTACTCTTGTTGACATGGTTATGTCCACGAGGTGTGTCTGTTACCAAACAATGATGACAGATTCTATTCTGGAACCTCTCTGGCTGCTCCCTCGGAGCCTCCTCGTCCTCTTAAGACAGGGCTGCCGATCCTGTCCTGACGCCGCTTTTCCTCACCCCACTCCATCTCCTCCCCACGTTGCCTTGTGCCCTCTCCTCTTCCAGCTACTGATCCTTCAGGTCTCCGCTTGGATTCACTTCCTCTGGGAATCCTCTTGGACCTGACTTCTTGGGTGCTGGGTACCCCACACACCCTGGGATAGATAGCCCCCTAAAGGAAGGGACCACATAGTAACAGCCTGGTTGACAGTGGGTGTGTGCTTACGAGGGCTGGGCTTTGTCTCCCTCCTTCCTGTGTACTGGGGGGGCCCTCCCCCATGCTAGGCCTGACTGACAGGAGTGTGGGTGCTCCATCAATGAGCTGAAGGGCTCACAGACATGGGCTAGAGAAAAGGACTGAATGCGCATATGGAAGAAGAATGCTTTAAAAGGAGGAGAGAAGGCATTCAGATGCCACGGGATATGACGTCTTCACCATCACTCATGGGGCCTGATCAATGCGAAGTTGTGTCTATATCCATAAGTTATCATTTCTTTAGGCGGGAGGGGCGGGGAGGGGGGAGAGGGGGAATGAAGTTTCAAAGCTTGTCTAGCTGCTGTTTAGTTTGAAGCAAACAGCTGACCCCAGGTCCACCCACGTGCTCTTCCTAGATCCAGACCCCAAGCTCCCCCCTTCCCTGGGCCTTCGTGGCCCAACTAGGGACTTGGAAGCACTAGCTTGCCAGTGGTGTTTGTCCCACCATATGCCAAGAAGACCATGTCCCCGGGAGGTGCTGCCAGAACTATGGGCCAAATGTCAGATTCTGATCGAGCCATCTTTCCCTGCGGGAATAACCACGTGGTGCTTGAAGGACTCGGGAGCTGGGGTGCCACACGTGGAAGGGACACTGCATCTGGAGTGGAGAGGCTGAGGACAAGTGGAACTGATACGCTTCCAGCACAGGGGCCAGAGGATCCCCGTGTGCAGCCAGGCAGGGCGATGGCAGGAGAGGGGCCTGCTGTGGCATGGTTGGCACACCGTGGAGGAGGGCAGATGCCATGAGGTCACCTCAGGCCCTTTCCTCAAGCTCCACAAAGACCTAGGGTGGGAGGGCTCAGCTTGTCACTGCGGGCCCCCAATCTGGGACGGCTGTGGGCTGAAGTACCAGCCTTCCCGTGGGGCCTTGGGGAGCCCTTCTCCAATGGTGGAGCAGCAGCTGGGACCAAGTAACCCCTTCAAAGAGTCTGCCGACACTCTGGCCAGGCATGGGTGAAAGCTAAAGGTCACAGCAGTGACCTTCTCTCCAAACCCAGGTGGAGGAACAACACACATACACACACACACACACACACACACACACACACACACACCAAACAATCTAGACAGAAAAAGTCATGGGAAAGGCTCCGTCGAAACAGCAATGTCCCAATGGAGGAATGCATAAATTGTGATGAGATGTAAGAGCCCCCAATAAAAGTATTTCATAAGAAGAGAAAAAGAAAAGAGAAAGCAGTGTCTTTGGCGGGCTCTGGCGTCAGCTCCTGGAGAGCAAGGGCCAGTTCACGCCTCCTGTCCTGACAACGTTTGGCAGAGTGGGTTAGCCTACTGAGCTCACGGTAGAGTCCCACCGGGGCTGAGATGAGTACACATTTGATGTCCCACTGCAGGGCTGATCAGGCCAGACTGGCACCAGGGATGGAGGAAGGGCAGCTCCCTGCCCAAGAGCCCTCGTGAACCTGGGGCAGTGCTCGGTCTGGACAAGGCAGGACAGACCCTTCTCGCCTGGTTAGGACAAGGGCAAGCAGCTTTCCACCTCACCAGATGAGAATTTGAGGCCCAGGCTGGACTGCAAGTCAGGAGGACATGTCCCGCTGAGTCCCACTGCCTGGCCGCCCCACCGCACAGTCTGAGGCGCACTGGGGCATGACAGACTGCCACGTGTGGTGCCTGGGGCACATGGCTCACGTGTGCACTCTGCCTGCGCACTGAAGCCTTCTGTGACCCTACCTACCCGTCACTGGGAATGCATGTGTGCCAGTTGGCACCAGCTGTGGAGTAGGTGGTCTTCCTGACCCCCTGGCACCCAGGCACCAGTCCCAGCCTGCAGAGAATGCACCATCCTTGCCCACGCACCAGCCCACCCCTGCTCAGACCCTTCAAATACCCATCACCCATGAGAGAGGGGGGGGGCACGGCTCGCAATGAGATGGTGACCGGCTCACAGTTCCCCGGTGTCTGGTGTGGACAAGATGCAAGCCCAGGCCCTCAGCCTCCACACACAGCCCCCATACTCCCACAGTCCTACTCTAGTCCCTGCCACGAAGGCCACAAAGCAGAGGGGTGAAGCTGTCTCCCCGGAGAACAGTGCCTCCGCTTGCACCTGGCTCAGCCATTCAGCCCTCATCCAGCCCACCTCTGGGGAGTCCCAAGTCCCCAGCCCTGATCTGACAATATACACCGTCCATCAGCTACCCTCAGCTGAGCAAGGCTTGATCCATTTCCCAGAAAGGGCACCAGAGGCGCCTGCAGTCGCTCAGCTAGACTGCCCAAGGAGGGCACCTGGATGCCACTGCTTACCTGTCGTGCCACTTGTGAAACAGACAATCGAGAGGTCATCAGGCTTCGGGGGCTGTTAGGGAGGAAAAAAGCATGTGTTAGGGAGACCAGGTGTGGCCAGCCGGAGCCTACGCTCCCGGAGCACCTTGACTGTGTATGTGTGCTATCTGTGGGCCTGGACATGTGCTGGGCATGTGTGTGTGTGTGCCCCTGTAAGCAGCAGACCAGAAATGGTGGGCTGGTATGGGGGAAAGAAGCCGAGGAGCCCCAGATGGGCTTTGATGTTGATCTACCCCACCACTGGTCCCACTGCCACCGGTGCTCCAGGCTGAGCTGAATTCCCCCAGGTAGGATCAGGCTGTGCTGACCATGTCTAAGCCTTAACCGCCTCTCTAGGGGTGTCACTGATATCCCTTTCCTCCCAGTTTCTCCAACATGCCTGAGGTTCGGGCTGAGAACACAACCGTGGCCCATGAATGTGACTACCCCATGAGCCACCAGCACTGCTGGGCCCGAGGGCCGCCCTGGCCCTGGTTCTGGCCATACAGAGCCCACCAAGTCTTCCTGTGCAGAGAGGATGTTTTCTTAGGAGATGGCATACAACACACATGAGCTGAGATCAGGACATGCAGGATTTCGTCAGATGTGAGGGTGGGCACTCTGGGGAGGGAAAATCTAACCAGGGCACACAGAGCAAAGGCATGTGGGGCAGGGCATGCCCCAAGATCAGGGAGTGGTTTTCTGTTACTGGTGCAGGAAATGTGGGAGGTTGGCACCAGGGGAAGCCCATGGAGGAGTGTGTGTGTGTGTGTGTGTGTGTGTGTGTGTGTGAGAGAGAGATAGAGAGAAAGCTAGCTCACTGGGTGCACTGAGCATGATGGGAAGTGCTAAGTTAGAGCGAGAACTTGAGCTAAGAGGTCTTATTAGATAGTTGAAACCCCTCAAAGGACCTGTCCCAGAGAACAGCCATCCTCACTAGAAACTGGACTCCTGGTGTTTCCCAGGTGGTTATCACATGGTTCTCAAACAGAGGGTCAAAGAACCCATGGCGATGTTGTCTCCTAGCCTCTGGTGAGTCCTGTATATCTGAAGGGAAAGATAGTTCTTCTCATAGAAGTTACTAGAGCACCTGGAAGGAGAAGCCAGGACTGGAAACATTTTTTCCCCTCTCCTCCCCTCCCAAGCATGGGAATGCTATCCACAAAAAATGTCTGGACCCTTAGCCAGCAGAAGTCCCGTGGGTCTGAGCAGGCACACCCCAATGTGCTCACAGGGGTTGCTGTTACCACGGCAGAGCTCGCCTGGCCTGCAGGCACAGTGGGTGCTCCGAGAGCGCAGGCTGTCAAGCACACCACTCAATAAAGACCAGCTAGCAGATTAGCTTACCACGGGGGCATGATAATTCGCCTGGCCACAGTCCTAGAAGAAGAAGCAGAAGACAACATTGTTTTTGAATGCTCAAAATTTTTCACATCCGTTAAAAAAAATCAATACCACACCCCATGTTGTGCATGTGTGTCTGTGTCAAGAGTGCAGGATGCCCTGTCCCACCTGTCCCTCCAGCTCTGGCCTCTCTCGTCCAGCTGGTCTTGAGCATGGGCCCAAATGTCCTGTCAACATCTCAAGTCCAGACTACCATCGCCCCCACTCGCCCTGTCTGAACTGTGAGTGGTGGTGGAGTCTGCGCAGAGGCTGGGGCTGGAGGGGCAGCGGCAGCACGTCTGTATACAGGTGGCAGCAAAAGCTGTAGAGGGTTGTAAGGGTACAGGGAGGGGTAGCCAGGGAGATGGGAGACAGGAGGGCCCAGGGACCTCTATGAAGCAGGAGAAGGGGCAGTAGCCATTACTGGTCCCTGGAGACTAGGATATGGCCTGCGTCCCAGCAAGCCACAAACTGCCACTAACCTGGAGAGTCTGGGGAGGTCATGCACAGAATGACCAGCTCTGCGGGCTGCTGGGGGAGTGACACCCACCATGTGTAAACCTCTTCAGGAGTCCTAGACTTTCTGTCTGCAGGGCTCGGGCACAGACAGGCTGGCAGCCAGCTGAGAGTGAGGCCACTCAGAGGCTGTGTGGGCAGCTCTGTGGGGGGCGGCACTTCCTGTGCACCTGTTGGTGCCTGGTGCCATCGACTGTGCCAGCCACCGAGCCTGGTTCCTAGAGGATGCCTACGAACACCAGCTTCTGCAAGGCCTGTTCTGTCTCAATGCGAGCACAAACTGAGGGTCACAAAAACACACCATGGGGCACGAGAGGGACAGAGAATCAGCAGCTCTAGCTGGGTGGCCCCCAACAGCCGGTGCTCACCTCCACAGCCTGCATGGATTTGAGGAGCACCCCGCACGCCTGCCCTCTCTCTTTCAGGGCTTCCTCGAACGGCTCCATGATGATGATCAGCTTGAGCCCTGGGATCTCCTTCTTCTCCACATGCTCCAGCAGCAGCGCAGCCTTCGGGGGCTTATCCACAATCACAGTGCTGATGTCCGCTGCGGGAGATGGCGAGGGCACACGGGCTCTGCACACACGGGCTGTGACTCTGGGCAGGAGGACTTGGGCTGTGTGTGCCATGGGCTGTGTGTGCCATGGGCTGTGTGTGCCATGGGCTGTGTGTACCAAAGGCTGTGTGTGCCATGGGCTGTGTGGGTCATGGGCTGTGTGTACCAAAGGCTTTGTGTGCCATGGGCTGTGTGGGTCATATCTTATGGAAAGAGGAACATGCTGGTGATCCTGCCCAGAACCCAGGGCAGAAGGCCAGGGAACCTTCCCAGGCAGACTCTGCACCTACCTTGTTTCAGGCTGAGCTGTCCCCACCATATGAGATATTTGACCCCATCCCTGACCCTAGCAGCTACCTTAAGCTTCTGCAAACCTCAGAGGTTGGCTCTTTTTTGGCAACCCGCTCTGGGGAAACAGGCTTCAGGAAAAGTCTGGATAAGGCCTGCCTGTACTCACAAGGTGGAGTCAGGAGTCCAAGAAGAAGTCCCAGTGTCCTCTGAACGCACAAGAGGCTTCACATGAGTGTCAGACAATCAGTATAACTGGAGGCTAGAAGTGTTGGGGGTGGGGGGGGAAGAAGGGAGGTGTTGGCTCAAGGTGGGCAGGAGACAGAGGGCTCACCTGTGTTGATGATGTAGTGGATGGCTCCAGGGCCCAGGGTGTCATAGAGTGGGACCACCACCATGGAATATGTGTAGCAGGCCAGCTCTGCGATGATCCACTGTGGAGACATGCAAGGGGTGGGGGGAGGGGAGGAGAGGAGAAAAGCTCTCTGGGATGTACTGCTCGGAAGCCCTGCCCCCCAGGGTTTCTGCTCTTAGTCCCGTGCTGGGGAGGACCCCTGTGCATGGGACAGGGGTTCTGCGGAGGTAGTGGGTGATGATCACCCATCCTCAGCCTTCGGGGAATGCTCCCCAAAGTCCCCTGCGTACGACTAGAGTCTAGAGCCTGAACTGGCCTCTGCCCAATGGCTTTCGTCTTCCTGACTCCGGAATGGGAAGCAGGAGCCTTTATGTGTGGATGGAATTTGGCTGGGGTGTCTAGTCCTGCTCTGGGTCACAGCCAGGGGTGGTGGTGGTGGCAGCATGGACCAAGTGCCTTCGTAAACAGGAGGAGCAGGGCCTCCCAGGTACCGGGTCCCCAACCCCACTGAGCACTCTAAAACCAGCCCTTGCACATGCTTACCTCTGGTCGGTTCTGTGCAAACACGCCGATAAACTGATCTGAAGACGCTTTACAGTCATGCTGGAGGAGCCCAGACCCAAGGAATTCAGCCCTGTCAGCCACCTGCACATGGACACCAAGGAAACTTCAGCAGGGCAGGGAGACACCCCCCGCTTAACCCCCCGTGGAATCCCTGCAAGTCTCGCCAACTGCCCCCATCCCATACCCCCACCCAGTCCCAGGAAGGCTGAGGTTGAGAGTTGAGCATTGGCCAGGTAACTACAACTGAACCCTTGAGATCCAGGCAAAATGTCTACAAGCTGGCCCCTCCTTTCCCGCCCCACCCCCCACCCCCGACTGGTCCAGGTCTGCCTGGGGGACATGAGTTCTCTATCACTCACCTCCTGGTAGGACAGCCACTGGTAAGGCTGCTTGGGCTTCCTGAAGCCGAGGCAAGGTCCGTTCCCTGCGGAGACACAAGCAGGTCTGGCTGTGTCAGGGAGGAAGGTGGGAATGCCGCCTGTGCCCATTGACACCGACAGAGGGATCCGCCCCTTGGCTGTTTGTGTCTGCCCTGCTGAAACCCACTGTTACCGTGTCAGTACTGCCTCCTGGTGGCCCTGTAGGCAGAGCAGCTCTGTCTGGTGGGTTCCAAAGTCGTCATTCTTTTTTTTTTTTTTTTTTGCTTTTTTTTTGGGGGGGGGGGGGCGCATCACTGCCCTCAGGTGGTGGGAGTAGGAGGCCCAGCCTTTGCTCTGTGGAGCTGGACTCGAACCTCCATCCCAGTGGGCCGCAGTCCCGCGCACAACCACTACACCACCGGGGCTCAGCCCCGAAGTCGTCATTCTTTACAGGAGCGGTAAGCTCATTTTTTTCCCCTGTGGATGGACTGGTAGGTTCAAGCTGCTGGCCTCATAGGCAGCAGCCCAAAGTGTAACTATGCCACTATGCCACCGGGGCTCCTAAGGAGGGACCAAATCCGCCACCTCCCCAGGGATAAAGCGGCCATGGAATAGGGACCAACATGGTGCCCACCATGACCTGGCTGTTCCCAACTGCACCTTCCCAGGGAGGCAGCGCAGCTCCAGCTGACTTTCTGCTGGGCCTGTGCCCTGGGGGCACACACACACACTTCTCAGAGGCTCAGCAGAGGCCTCGAATGGGGCCTGAAGGACCTGGGCTAAGAGTTGGCCAAAGGTCAGGCATTCCAAGGGGGTAAGACAAAGTGGGGAGGAGATCTGTGTCGACCTAACCCAGCTGCTTCTCTGACTGGCAGGAGGTGTCCAAGAGTGAGCCCCTCCTAACTGCCCCACCCCACCCCCCCACTGAGCCCTCAGTCCTGAGTGGGCCTATCCTCTCCCTTGCACTCACCCAAGCTCTGCCCCAGGGACCCTCCTCAGGTTCCCCCAGTGGAACCTGCTCACCTGAGATGCTAAGTCCTCGGCGGAACACCTGGTACATGGTCCGAGCATCATCGTAGTAGTGGGTGAGGAGCTGCGGGCTACCCCCGATCACGGAGCGCCGGGCCCCCGCACTGCCCTACAAGGCAAGTCAGAGAAGCCAGTGTAAGCAGGCTTAGGGTTTCCGGAGAGGCACCAGCAGGCCCCAGGCTGCGCACAAGTTGGATGCACTTCTGGTCTACACAGACAGGCCGGGGAGGAGTGGGGGGGGGAAGTGCTCTTTGTGCACTCCCACACGAGACTGTGAACCCCGGCACGGGACACATTCAGGGCCAAGTGCATGTGTTTGGTCCTTCAGCCCCCATTCGTGGCCTCTGCTGAGCCTCAGAAGTGTGTGTGTGCCCCTGGGGCACAGGCCCAGCAGAAAGTCAGCTGTGTTTGGAACACACTCAAGCTTCAGCTAGCTCCAATCCAGCTCAGTTGGCGTGCACACCTGGGCCTACACACACACACACACACACACACACACACAAACTCATGGCCCTTGAGGTGATGCTGATTCATTGTGACTCTGTAAGGCACGTAAGAATCACCCCGGTGAGTTTATGAGACGAACACTTCATAGGAGCAGAAGGACCCATCTTTCTGTGTAAGGACACTAGTGGTTTCACACTGCCGACCTTGCAGGGCCCCATCAGGGCAGGTGAATTAGAATGCCTTCATCCACACCACAGTCCATTTAAAGAACATAGAGGGGAGTGTTGGCTGGAGTTTCTCTCTCTCTCTCTCTCTCTCTCTCTCTCTCTCACACACACACACACACACACACACACACACACAGCATCAGGGTCCATCTGCCAAGGGATCCCCATCTCATTGTCTGTTGTCAACTTATTTGGAGGCAGTCTGTGAGTACCTAAGCAGGCTGCTGACCACCATTCACATCATAGTGCAGGCATCCTCAAACTATGGCCCGAGGGCCACATGCGGCCCTCCGAGGATATTTATCCAGCCTCCGGGTGTTTTTGTTGCTGCTGCCTGCCCTGCTGAGCAGTCAATTCATCCTGGGCCCACAGTGAATTTGTTCAGTATTTTTGTGATTTTTTTAAAAAAACTATAGTCCGGCCCTCCAATGGTCTGAGGGGCCTTGGTCCCCTGTTTAAAAAGTTTGAGGACCCCTGTCATAGTGTGAATGAGCTTGAAGGTGCTTTCTCCGAAGCAGGTGGCCTGGCAGGCTCAGGAGGATAGGCTCCTCCTCCCATGGCAGGATGAAGGGGAGGCGGGTGGGGACACACAGCTTCTCTCCTGGCGAGGTCCCTTTTCCACCCTCCAGCCCCTCCTCATGTTCCCCAACCCCAGAGGGCCACAGCTCCACCTCTTCCCTGAGTAGGCAGGGTTTGGGCTGCACTCCACTGGCCCGGGGCCGGCCACTTCCCGGAACATCGTGCCTGAGGGAAGAGGTCTGTGCAAGCCACAGAGCAAAGGGCCCAATTCAAAGCCACAAGCAGCTCTCCATTGGTAGGAGTGGGAAGTTCTGCTTGACCAACGTGTGCTGAGCACCACTTCAGGTAGGGAGCTGAGACGCACACAGAAAGACAGGGCCAGCACTCCGGGTGACAGAGATGACGCCGTGAGAGGCTATGGGCGTGGTCACGCACTGGCTTTTGAAGGATGCAAAAGCAGACTGCGAAACAAAGATGGCTGGGGCGGGGCAAAGATGGGGGGGGGGGGCGGGGAGGGAGGGCCAGGCTGGGCAGGGGAGGACTGCGGGAGCTTCTGGAGGCAAGTGGTAGTAAAGGAGGCCAGAGAGACTGCAGATCTGGTCCAGGCCTCTTGACTTGAGGGTGAAGACGATGGAGAGTCAGGGGGAGGGTTTAAAGCTGATATCTGACTTATGTTTCTCTTCATATACTCCTACCAGGTTCTAAAAGTCTACAAGCTCTGGGACCCTTTGACCTCCCTCATCTCATTTCCTGCCACACTCCCCTTTGCTACTTCCCTCCAGTCACTCTGGCGTCCTCCTCCCTGTGCTCGAGGAAAGGAAGAGCTCAATCTTCCCGGGAAGGGAGGCCTTAGCCGTGTCTGGTATCCTATTCCCCCAGCTAGACCCACGAGGCGACTCGTTCTGCATGACACACGCGAGGCCAGCGCCACTCCTTAGCCATTCCCTCTGGTCTCTAAGACTCTGTCCAGACCACCATCGCCTCTACCCCAGTGTCTTTCAAACACCAGTCCTTACCACGACCATCCTTCTAAAATGTAAACTGGCCATGATTACAGAATACACCCAAGTAAATCCAAGCTGCCCAATCTGTGAGCCCCTGCCCAGTTCATGGGGTTTGTCTTTGCTGGCTCTTCCAGGTGAGCTAATTTGTTTGTATGTGCCTTTCAGTTGGTTCCAACTCACAGCCCCCCTGTGCCCCACAGGAGGGAACACCGCCTGCTCCTGAACACACACAGCCCTCGCAATTGTTGCATCTACCGCCTCGATGGTCAGGCTTCTGCTTCCCCCCGACCTGCTACTTTACCAAGCACATTGGCCTGCTCCAGGGATTGCTCTCTCCTGATAACCTGCCCAACGTACAAGAGACTTCTAAAAGGACTATTCTGGCCGTACTTCTTCCAAGATAGACTTGTTTGTTCTTCTGGTAGTTCCCAGTACTTCCAGTCATCTTTGGTCAACACCATAATTCAAATCCACCAATTCTTCGTTAGTCTTCCTTACCCACTGTCCAACTTTAACATGGACAAGGCAAAGATATCATGACTAGGGTCAGGTTCACCTTCGTCTTTAAAGTGACACCGTTGCTTTTGAATGCTTTAAAGAGACCTTGGGCACCCTGCATGCCCAATGGGATGCATCATTTGATATCTTATGTTGAGTGCTACTTCTGTGAGCACTGATGGGGGATACAAGGAAGATAAAGCAAAATCCTTGACACGTTCAGTCTTTCCTCCATCTACCATGATGTTGTCTATTGATCCAGTTGTGAGGACTATGTATCTATAGGATATATCTCTTTCTATCTATCATCTATCTATCTATCTTCATGAGCAAGGGCTTTAAGTCCTCTGCACTTTCTCACATTCAGCAATATTTCAGGTTGTTAATAGGCCCAATCCCACGCGCTTGCTCTTCTTCATGTTGTCCGGTTTCTTGGATTATTTATTCAGTTTGCAGTCTGAATTAGTGTGGTGAAAGGACACAAATTCTGATTTTAAATCACTCAGGATTTCCTTGCTCTGTTTGTACGACTGCCTCTTGGTCCATGTATGGCTTCCAGGGGTGCACAATGAAGTATTCTGGAATTCCTATTCTGTTCCAAGTTTGTTATGATCCTGCAGTCAAATGTCTTTGCACAGTCAACAAAACATGAGTAAGCACTTCGGGGGTATTCTGTGTTTTTTTTTTTTTCAGACAAGCTCCATCTGATGCCAGCAATGATATCCCTTCTGCCATCTGGCAGCCCCTTGTTGAAGGACAGGTGCAACCGATATTGAATTAAGTTAGGCAAATTTACTTGCATGCAATGTCGATGCTATTGTTCTAGACTGTGCACGCTCTGGGGGGTCCTTTCTTTGGAATGGGCACACCACTGGATCTCTCGCAGTCTGCTGGACAGTTAACTGTCTTCCAAATTTCTGAGCGTGGACAAGTGAGTGCTTCCAGTGCTTCATCACCGGCTTGTTGAAACACGTCCCTTGATATTTCATCAATCCCTGGAGCCTTGTGTATGGCTAAAGCCTTAAGTGGTACTTGGACTTCTTTCTTCAGCACATCACTGGATAGTACAATTCCTTGATTGTATGCCACCTCTTGAAATGGTTGAATGTCAACTAGTTCTTTTTGGTACAGCGACTCTGTCTGTTCCTTCCATTGGTTTTTGATGCTTTCTGCATCATTTAATATTTTCTCCAGGGAGTTATAATCATATAGGCTTACTAAAAATAACTATTCTTAGTGCTCTCTCTGCATTATCTGACCAAACCCTCACCACAACCATAGGAAGCAGCAGTCTTTGTGTCATCCACTTTGCAAATGAGTCCACTGAGGCTCAGAGGATTAAGACCCAGGCTGGGAAGCTAATAGGAGGCACAGACAGGTGCAGGCTCAGGGATGTTTGTCACCAATGGCCGTTCTCATGGCCGGGCTGCCAGCAGCTTGTCAGGCACCCTCGACTAACCAGCCCTCCCAAGGAATCACCACTTCCCAACACCCCCGTGTGTTAACACACACACCTATCCTCTCTGGGGCGGTCATGTGCTTACGTAAATTTCATGATTGAGATGTAGGGGTGGAGTCTAGCCTGTTAATCTGGAGATAGCCATTGCGTAACCAATGAAATCTCCGTGTGGGCATGGCTTTCTCCTGAGACTTCTGGGAAATCTCACGATATTTCCCTCATGGAGATGAGAAGCTATCTCCCCAGTTGTTGGGAGTTAGTTTCAGAGATGATGAATTATGGACAAGACAAGATGGCAGCGTCCGAGGAGCTGAAGGAGCCTGAGGAGAAGCGACACGGCCTTACCCTGATGGAGCCAGACCTCTGAAGCTGGCGAAGCCATGCTGAGACCCCTGCCAGCACTGAGTTGCTTCTACCACCACTGGATGCTGTTGATGGACCCTGAGCCCTGGAAGTGAGGAGTCATGAGGGGACCCCTGCCAGCGCTGGGATTCTGCACCCACTGGCCTGTGACTTCGTGAGTCAGAAGGAGACTTTATAGACTGGTATCAGACATATGGACTAATATCAGACTTAAGACTTTGAACTGGACTGGGTTGGGATGCTTTCTTAATGTTCTATTCCTCTTGTTTATAAACCTTTTCCTTATATCCATATGCATGTCTTTGATTTTGTTTCTCTAGTCTACCCGGACTAACACACTGTCACACACCTAAGTTATTCTGCTGGAAGAACGCCCTGAGGTCTGTGAGTCTGATCTGAGCTCTCCCCTCTAAGCCAAGACCCTGCCATACTTTTGACCACCAGGATGCATTTTGCCACAAGGAAATCGTAAATGTGCAGGACAGCGTACACTGGCATGATGTCATTTAAAAGGGGGAGGGGTGGAAGAGCAGCACATCTGCTCATGGCTAAGACGGCGGCACTCCAGGCTAAGAAAGTGGAGGAGATCCTCTCATTTGCTTTGAACTGTGTGAATACGAGTACATCGCCCATTTGAAATGAGCAGAACTGGAGTTTGGGGGGGAGGGGGTGGCGCGGAGAAGGGAAGTCAAAGAGAGTCCCTGAGTTCAGTAAACCCATCCCAGCAGACCTCCCAGCCCTGGCTTGGCATGCCCTCCATACTGCCTTCCCCTCCTCAGCGGCACCCAGGGAGTCTGTGTGTTCTGGGAGGACAGGCTCTAGGGCTGGGCTCAACTCAGGACCCTAATACCAGGCCAGGGAGAATACGGGAGGTAATTTGCTTGATTGTCCCTTGACCACCTCCTTGGACCTCTGACAGACAGACATGTTCATGGGCTAAGGCTCCAGGCAGCTGAAGCACCATGAAAAGCTGTGTCAGGCTTTGTTCCCCAGGAAGATCTGGTAGCAGATCTTGCCCAAAGCCACTTGCAGAGCTTCCCAGATGGGAACAGAATCTATGGGCCAACTATGATGCCGTGAACCAGAAATGGCAGATTTTATGGTCCCCCACCTCCCACCCCCGCCCTCTCCTGGTGGTCTTCCATTGTCCCCATCGGCTCACCTCCACTTCCTCAGACTGCTTCAGGAGGTCGCACGGTGGTTGCAAGGCCTTTGGCCGGTGAGTGAACCAGTAGGCGAGGATGGCAGCCAGGGCCCCCATGCTCACGAGGGTGGTGGCTGAAAGGCTGCGGAAGAACTGCCCCAAGTCGCCCAGCTCGGGCAGCCGCAGCAGCCTCAGGATCTCCTGGGTCTGCATCTTCTCCAGGAGCGAGAGGACAAACTCTGCGGGGAAACAGGAGGAGCTGTGTGAGGGAAGGGGCCTCTGCACGGCAGCTGGGAGGAGCTTCCAGGGTCTTTCCTCTCACCTCTCCCTGCTGGATCGTGGCAGGCACGCAGGGCTTGCCTTGACCCTGGCCAAGCATACCCCAGGACAGGCAGGGGGTGGGGTTGGGGGTGGATTGGGAGCTAACCGAAGTGGACAATCTCCTGGTGCCACACAGAGGGAGGGCTCCAGGCCACCATGCTCCCCCACACACTGCCTCGTCACAGGCCCTCAGCCTCTGGGAGCTTGGCGGTGGCTCTCCCTTTTGGGGGGAAACAAGGAGAAACGCAGTAGTAGACACTTGGCAGCTGTGGGATGGGAGCCAGACAGCGAGTGCTTGGCTCCTCGGGAAGGAGAGATCTGCTGAGACCCCTGGAAGTGGCCTTTGTGCTTCCTCGTGACATCACCACAGAGGAGATGAGGTCAGCAGTGTGCAAAGTCATTGGAGGCTGAAAACGCAACGTTCCTTGGATCAAATCCATTCCTCTCCTTCACTTACGCCGAGCCCATCGCACTCACCGCGCGCTTCCCCCACGACAACTGCGGGAGTACCGCTCAGGGTGGAGGAAACTCCTCACACTAGGCTGGGCAGGCCCAGGCTGAAGACCAGGCGGAGGCATACACTGGGCTGACTACAGAACAGGAAAGGGGCGGGAGGCAGGTCTAAACCCTGGGCAGATGCGGCCCAGGCACTGTGGTCCCACAGCAGGGTTCATGTTCTATACCTACTACTGCAGGCTGCCTGAGCCTCAGAGTCACTCACCAGACACCACCGACTCTTGGCTCCAGCGGAGCAGTGGAAGTGAGCACCCAGCAAGCCAGATAGATAGGATGCTCGCTGTGATAGGTAAACTTGTTGTGACAACATGGCCAATGAACACACGTAAGATCAATTGAAGGGCGGTGATAGAAATGCCTCGGAGCTCCGCCCTTCCTGCCCTTCCTGCCCTTGCTCTTAGATCTTCGGACCAGTGGGCTGCCTCGTTCGTCCTGTGCCTTGATCTCCAAAGGACACGACCCCGTGGGACACCTAATCGGTGGACTGTGTTGCTGTGACTTGAGGTTCCTTCAAGCCCTGCTTCGCCACGCTCCTGGGATAGATATCTCTTGACTGGGGACTGTGGGACATCAGGCTGACTGTGGGTGACCTGCTCTGCTGTGTGCTGCTTGTGGCTGGAAAGCCTGCATTGCTCTTCAGAGGACAACTCCACAGCCCGCAAGACTCCAAGGACTGTCAGTCTACTAGCTGTCTCACGCAAGTGAATTGCACTGAGACAATTGTGCTGCTTTATAGATTAGTCAACTGTTTATTTCTTATTTTATATATCCTTCGATCTCTATAAATATATAAAGAGAATTACTAGTGCCCTGCTTTTGTTTCTCTAGAGAACCCTGCCTAACACACTCACCAAACCGGAAGTCCAGTTTCCCCAGCCACCTCCTCCCAGGCCATTCCACTGGAATCACTCCCCCCCGCAAACTGATGGTTGTAACATCCAATGTCGGCGAAGCTGAAGCTCAGCTCTGGGCCATAGTGAACCCACCACGGTGAACTTTAGGGAGGACTCTGGGAAGGCAACCAATCCGCCTTCTTGCAACACACAGAT
Source organism: Nesogale talazaci (assembly GCA_004026705.1). Classification (NCBI taxonomy): domain Eukaryota; kingdom Metazoa; phylum Chordata; class Mammalia; order Afrosoricida; family Tenrecidae; genus Nesogale; species Nesogale talazaci. Next base: position 109,065 of record PVJH01004133.1, on the reverse strand, counting down.
GGGGATATCAAGTCACAGCCAGGTCTATCAGAGAAATGACTCCCTGGCAGTGGAAGGGCCAGGCAGGCTTTGGGCAGACTGTCTTCTCCTGTAATAGGCTGAATTGACTCAATGGGAAGAGCCACCAAAGGGGCTTGTCCTGCCCTGAAGGGCTCAGCTATGTGTATCTATATCCTCAAAAGCTATAGAGACTCCTACTCCCACTACCAGAGAGCAGTGATGCCAAAAAAAAAAAGATAAAAAAAAAGCTATAGAGAGAACCAAGGGTGGATACCTCGCTACCATTCCCCTGGAAACTGCGCACAGACCCGAGATGCACTAGAGAGTGCACACTGCAGCGTTTGGTGTACACCTGGGGCTTTCACAGAGTAGCACCTGTGACAGAGGGACCCACCTGTCGTTCCTCCGTTGGCCAGACCCTCATGCAGCCCCTGCTCTGCCTTGCCTAGCACCGGGCAAGGAAACTAATCAGATATGGGCCTGCCCACAGTGCCACCTGCTCGCTGTGGTCTACTCTGTGGTCAGAGATGCCAGCTCACCCCAAGGGGCGGGGCCTCTGGTCAGAAGTGAGTGTGAGACTGAGGCTGAAGTTGGGGGGTAAAGAGGAAAGGGTACCACAGGCAAAGGTTGACCTTGACCTAGAGCCGGGTCCATTTAGGGAACTGGATAGCCTTTTCAAGAAATAAAGGATAAAACCTGAAAAAAGTCGCGCACATGCTAGCACTCCAAGCCTGCAAGGCTGGCTTCTTGGATGCACTGAGCACCCAGAGATCACAGGGGACTTGTCTCCAGGCTCTGCGTCCCTGATGCCTGCGAAGACCTTGCCTGCACACTCACCGCAGGGTCTGACCTGCCCAACTGCCCCGTGCATACTGGGAACACGGAAGTGCCTCCAACCTGTCATGCACCGACACACAGGAAGGATGTGCCAGAGCCGGAGCGTGAACCTCAGACAAGGATCTCCAACCCCACTCCTGCCAACACAAAAACCAGGTGCACAGGACCCTGTCTCTGTGGCTCTGCACCTGAACTCATAGTAACCAACTCTAGACTTTGTCAAACCAGCCCTGGCAGGGTTCTAAAGGACAGTGAGGGAAGACAACAGGCCTGCGAATGGGGGTAGGGTGGTGTGATTTGCAGGTCAGGTGAGTTGGCCTTGTCCACCAGCACCAAGAATGAGCTCCTTTTCCTGACTTCACGTCCACAACCCTCCATCTCCCAGATGGGGCTGTTCCTTTAGGAAGCCCAGCAGCCGGAGGGGTGGAGGGTGGCAGACAACTGGGAGGAGGCCTCAGGAAGTTTGTGGAGGGATTTCACCATCTCTCGATGATGTTTTCCCATGCACTTCTTGAAGCCCACGGCCCCAGAATCTGCCCTAGAATCTGCAGCTCCTCTAGCCCTGAGCCCAGGCCAGCATGGCCCCCAGCTGGGCAGTGGCTAGAGGGACTCATGATTCCAGGCTGTGACCCTTTCCGAGTCAGAACTACGGGCATTTACTCGGTGGTGTTTTGTTTTGTGAGCAGCCTCAGGAACCATGGCAGGGCAGAGCTTGGAGTTGGGGTCCCCTGAGGACAGTGGCCTTAGAGCCAGCCTGCACCATTTAAGGACTTGGCACAGTCCAGGGCAGAGTCCAGGCCTGGGAGTCGGGTCTCTCTTCTTGACTTCACCAAACCCTGGGATCCCCCAACCTCCACTCTCAACACAGAGAAGGTCTGACTTGCACTTTGTGGTCCCCCGGGATCTGGACCATGGCCGCCTCCTTCCACGCCCCAGGAGGCTCTCCTGGCGACAGCAGCGTAGAGGTGGCGGGCACCCAGAGGAATCAGTAGTGCTGGTGTTGCCAGGTGAGCGGCTGTGTTTGTAAATACCCACCTGGCAGGAGGAACCAGCCCCCCAAGCAGGAAATTGCTTCCTAACCTCCTGCACTTCTGATGCCTTCTTTGCTGCTAGCAGGGGAAAATTTGGAATGCCAGGGGGATGGGGAAATGGGGACTGCCACCTACCCCCATGGCAGGTGGCAGGTGAAGCCACAGTTCACCAAATCCAAGAGAGATTGGGGAGGTGAGGCAGGAAGCTCTGGCAAGAAGCACGCTGGCTCCAGGGTGGCCGGCTGGCAGAGGCAGAGCCCTGGGAGATGTATTCTGTAGAAACGACCCTGGGGCGGGCCTTTGAGCACCCGCTGCTGGTCCAAGCTCCTGACCCCAGTGCTCAGACTTCACAACCGAGCCGGTTGAAGAATTATGTCTTGAACACCTCCAAAGGCTCTGCATAATTATGTCCTGAACACCTCCCAAAGCTCCCTCCTCTCCACTCGCGCCGCCGCTGGCTGGGTCCAGCTGCCACCAGATGTGTGCGCTCAGACTCCCACACCAGCTCCGCACGGGCTTCCTCGGTCTTGAGCTTATATGCACCCCACAGTTATTGTTCTTGATCAGCCGATGTCAGGACCGTGTCATGCCACTGCCTCCAAAGATGGCTCCTCCCTGCCTTAAGACAAATGTCCAGGTGTGTCTCAAAGACACCAAAGCCCCCAGGGATTTCCCGATCCTTCTCCCCTAACACCTTGCACCGCACCCTCTGCATCAGCCTAGGGCATGGGGGCAGCGAGAGGGGGTGCCGTATCCTGGCTTCTGCAAGCCTCCAAGGCCTTCCGAGATGGGGAGTGGGGGAACACAAGGAAAGCCCCCCTCTCCAAAGTCACCCAAGAAGCCCCTCAACTCCCAACAAAGAGCTCCGACAGGAAAAGACCAGCCTCTTCCACAGCCCAGGGTCCTTGGCAAACAAGCTGGGAAAAGACCCGAAGAAGTGTCTGGGGATGGACTGACCTGTTTCAATCCTGACCCGGGCTCCTGACCTTGGGCAAGTCACTTCGGCCCTCAGGGCCACATCTCAGGGGCTGCAGTGCCAGGCGTGGAGTAAGGGCACCATCCAGCAGACAGCCGTGAGCCGAGGCAGTTACTCCAACTGTCTGTTGCTTTGCCAGCCGAGGAGACTCAAAGGCAACTTGCAAAGGTAGGCACATGCACACCCAACCTTTCCAGCGGGCTCCTGGCCTGGGGGAGGCGCCTGAGCTGGTCCCGAAAGAGCCAGATCCCTTTATCGGGCCTATGGGGCACAGGGAGACAGGCTACCACATCTTGATGGAAGCACAAAAGTAGACCCAAGCTTGCTCTCCTGGGGACAGCCGATGGCAACAGCTGCCCGTTCTGAGAAGCCCGGTGGAGGCTCCCTGGTGGCTGTGGGCGCAGGTCTGGCAGGCCCCAGGACGCAGAGCAGCTCGGTGAGGAGCCGCTGGCCCCTCAAGGCACCCCGCTCTTGCTGCGGTCGCCCCCCCCCACCAAATCTGCACACGGCTACATTGGCTCCGGCTCTGAGCAACTGGGAACCAAGCAACCCAGCAGTAACCCTCTCTCTGCTGGCCTCTGTGGCCTCAGCTCACAGCCCTGTGCCTCTCCCCGACCACCGCCTGTCTCACAGCCCCAGAGAGGAGTTTGCCAAGTGAGTGGCTGAAGGACAAAGCTTCGTTACAGACCCAACTGTCACACCCATCACAGCCAGCCTGGCAGAAGAAGCAAGGCATGTCTGGCGGGAGAATCTCTGCTCCCACCCCTGTAAGGTCACACCAGCGTACTCTACTTGGGGAGAGGAAGAAACTAGGCGCCATCGTGCCAGAGAAGACAACTGGGGGCTGGGGACTCCGAAGACCAAGGAGCAGAGTCAGCAGGGCAGGAGACAGCCTCCCTTCCCCTCCCCGCCCCGCCCCCACAGGCCTCCAAGGCAGCCCCTCCTTCCCACCCCTTCCCTGAGGCCACTCCAGGAGTTGCAATCCACACGCTGGCCTGATGGAACCCAAGCTGGGCTCTGCAGTTCTGCAGCCCGCCTGCCAGCCTGCACGGAGGCCTCCTTCCTAACCCTCACACCGCCGCCGGGTCTGTCTGCACAGTGTGTGCGCTGGGGCACCGGGTGGGGGTGCCGCTCCTACTCTCTCTGCCAGCCTCTGGCTGGACACACAGTAGGCATGTGGTAGCAGGTGCCTGGTCACAGGACCAGCTCACCACTCCTCCCCTCCACCCCCGAGGCCTCCAGCCCCGCTATCCTACCCACACCAAGACTGCCCCACCTGGGCCAATGTCTACCCAAACCCAACTCACCTTCCCCGCAAAGTCTGTCCCAGGCAAAAGCCCTGTGTGCTGGGCTCTCGCTGGACTCTCCGCTCAAGAGTTGTTTGCATAATCTTCCTGGCACCTCTAGAGCCCCCGGGCCTTGCAACACCTCCCCTGGGGCTTCCCCCACTCACCCCACCACCTGGGCTGGGCCCCAGGAAGAGCTTCCTGCCCTCTGCAGGAACTCAGCACCAACTGGTCTTTCCTGGACCTGGCTCCAGCCCCCCTTTCCTCCATGCCACCCCAGGGGACTTGGACCTGGACAAATGAGACCTTGTCTGCCATCAAGACCTCGTCCTCCCTTCTGGGAAGAGCCCGTGCTGTTCTCCAGGCATCTTCAGAATGGTCTTTAAATAACCTGAACACTTCCCATGATGCTTCTTAGGTGGCTTCTGGGCACAGCATCTGTGCCACAACAAAGGCCCTAGCTGGCGGCAAGCCAAAGCAAGGTGCCACAGGGGTGTGACAGTGGGCCCGGGGCCTGGGAGCAGCCCCGCCCCACCTCCTGGTTAAAAGAAAGCACAAACCTCTCCATCACGCCTATATGACCCCGATCTACAGAGACGCAGCCACAGCGGCATAGCCTCTGCCTGCCACGCGCCACTCTGTCTGGGGCGCAAACTCCTCCACATGGTTGATTGTGATTCTCAGACCACAGATAACTGGACAGGGAAGGGACCAAGCCACTGCACATCCTTATAAGAGAGGGGCCTGTGATGTGAGGTTGACAGGTGGCACAGAGGGTAGCATTGGTGGGCAAACCTCTCTGAAGGTCCAGTTGAGCCTCCCGAATGTGGAAATGTCCAAATAAAGCTGGCCACGAATGACTAAATACCAGGACCACCTGCCTCCACAACCTCACTGGCTGGGAGCATGCCGGCCATGTGAAACTCAGCCTCTGCCCCCCCCCCCACCTCCTGGCCTCAGGGGCATGCCGGCACCTCTCAGGAAGCTCACTCACCCCAGAGAACGGAGACCCGCACTCCTGACGATCACACCCAGAAGCCGGGCTCCAGCCACACTTTCAGGAACTTAAAAAAGAGACATGAATAGCCTTGAGAACAGAGGCACAGACACAGGAACACAGTGTCTTTCCCGAACTCAGAGATAAAGGTCGTCCTCACCAAGAAGTGGGCAGGAGAGGCTAAGCCGATGGCAGCTGTCCCCTTGGAAATATTCACAGGACAGAACCACTCATACTGGTCAATGTGGGCATGGCCGGACCTCACCTTCCTTCCCAAGCGGCCCCGGAACAGGCCGAGGGCTGTGACTCCCACATAGGCAGAGCAACACCTGGCCAGCCCCCACGGTGCAGAGAGCCCAACCCTGTGGGGGTAACAGGATCTTTTCCCTTCTGGTCATGCCCGCTGTAGAGCTGCCAGTGTCCTGGCTGTGGGGCTAGAGATCCATTTCCATCATGGGCCCATGCCAGCTGAGGACACCCTGCAGGCCACGTGGGCTAGGGCTTGCAAAAGGGCATGTGGGCTGTCCCTGGCAGCATCTGGCCCTCAGCTCCACTGCAGGTGGCCTGGGGTCAGCTAGACAGGGGTGGTCTCTCTCAGCTTTGGGAAACTCTTCAAGGGAGGGAGGCGCTGGGGGTCACTGAGCTAACGAGAGCGAGGGAGATCTGATGAGGACACCTGACTGGAGAGGAGATGTTGAAAAGAGGCAAGGATGGGGCGTCAGTCTGATCCCCAAGAGAGGAGCCAGGGGCAGGGTGGAGGAGCCACGGGAGGGTGGAGAGGCTACCAGGGAATCACGGGAGTGGCTGGTGAGTCACAGGAAGAGCGTACAAGGGCGTGGGGCACCCCACTGAGGACTGGGTGGAAGTTGAGGCTGGGAAGAGGATAGCCTTTAGCTGTAGAAGCAAACACATGGTGGCTGGTCCTGTGTATGTGTGCGCTCGTCCTGGACATGCCTCAGGCCAGACATACCCTTGGCTGCCACCAACTACCAAGTCCCAGTGTCCTGCCCTGGGTTTGGTTCCAGGTGAGCAGAGCCTTAAGCTCCTCGCCAGAGAAGACCACTGGGGCAGCCCCAACCAACGCTGTGCCTTCATCCACCACTCCAGGTGGGTCTGCTCTTCTGACATCCAGTAGTTCGCAGAGAGACGAGGGTTTTGTCTTTGGTTAAAGGTAAATTCTCTGGCAAAAACAGCTCAAGGTGGTAGTCGGGTTGGTTGATCGAGATGCGTTCTTTTCTGGCTTCTTCACACGGTTGACAAAATCCCTCTTCTAAATGCTGCCGGGGTCCCCAGCCTCCTCAGTCTGTCCTGCATGCTGCATGTCTCTCACTGCCCCTGGCTCTGCCTGTGGAGTACTCAGGGTTAAGGATGGCCAGGCTAGAGCAGGGCCCCTGAGCTCCAGTACTGGGGCTCATTTTCTCTTTCAAGGCCCAGATGAATGGAGAATATGCAAATGGATGCCTCCTGAGGCTACCAATGGGGAGGGCCTGCGGCTGGCAGGCCTGCCTCTCCCTGCTTCCTCGGTGGGCTTGTCACATGAAAGGGCTGGCAGTCCTGGGACTGGCTCCAGTGCCTGGCCAGGCGGGCTGTTCTCACCGCAAAACAAAAATCTCTTTCAGGCGAAAGCAGGGCGCGGCCCCCTGGCTGCCCACGGGAAGCTGGCTGTCGGACTTGGTGTGGGCTGCCCAGTGGGCACGTCCCCCACTTGCATCCTCAGCGGACCGACCATCTTTCTAGAGGCATGCCTTTATGGCCGGGAAGAAAAGCTCTGTGTGAGGTGGGGACACACACACACACACACACACACACACACACACACACACACACGGATGACCCCATCCTGAGACCCTGTTGATGTTGTCCATTTCCAAGATAGTCATGGCTGAGTATGAGGGGGGCAAGGCCTCCGGTGGGAGGGAACTGTGGGAAGTCCCATGGCATGGTTGGTGACTGGGCAAAGGCAGGAGGGAGGGCAAAGGCAGCAGGGAGGGGGAAGTGAGCGCACACAAGAACACGTTGCACTGCGCACAATGAGCGTTTCTGTTAGGAATGGAGGCACCAGGTACGCTACCCCCCATGCAGTGTGGTGCTGCTGCAGATGCCCTCGACCTTCATGGTCACTCAGCACCCAAGGAGTGGGTTCCTGTCCTTCTGAATACCCCAGAGCTCAGGCCCTGATATGGTCAAGCCTCAATCGTGTTCAGCCTTAAAGAGGTCAGGAAGGCCACTTTCCTGGCTTCCTGGCTTTGCAGAGGGAGGAAAATCAGGCTTTCTGGGGAGCATTGCCCTCTCAGAAGACCACAGGAGTAGGGGTCTTCTGTCCTACAGTGCTGCTCTCCGGACCACTGCAACTGGTCTTGGGACGAGTTTCTTGGGAGGTTCACCATGCCCATTGCTCTTATGGCAGAGCGATGCGTTACATACACTGCCCACCAAATGTTTACCACCACCCCCACGTTCTTAAATCACCGCTGGTCCTGTGGAAGAAGAGAGCTATGATCCACACGGGTAAAGATGCCAGCTCTGAGCAGGAGCTGCCTCCAGGGCACAGCAACAATTGCTCCGTGGGGCACCATGGATTCCATCCAGCCTCCCCTGGACAGGGAGGCCATGAACCTGCAAGGATACCAACATCCTTTCACGGTCATTAGGCCGGAGAGGACATCTAGGATGACACCACCTGTAGGAACCCATCCTGAACCTACAGGAAAGTTGGTGGGGGCTCTGGATCTCCCACAAGCCCCAGGAAACAGGTCTGAGCGCCAAGAACTCCCCCCTCCCCCAGCTCTGGTGACTCTCCATACCGCCTTCCTCCAGTCTTTAAGCTGTCCGTGGGAGACTCCCACTATGGCCACAATTGGGATGCCAGACCTGTCTCTGTGAGAGTGTGTGGAGCAGCTCCAGGGAGGAGGGCAAAGAGAAAGGGCACTTCAGGTGGGGAGCCCAGCTGGGTGTCAGGAGCCCAGAGACAGTCTCTGCGAGACAGGGCTTTGTGGCAGTGCCAAGACCTGCTCACCCCAGGGTCCACTTTCTGCTTGGGTGGGCCGGGCTGTGGGATGCTGGGAGTGGGGAGCGGTTCTGAGCCCTGGTTGGCAGCCCCAGCACTATCCCATTCAACCTGGGTCTACCTGCTCCCCTTCCCATTCCTCCAACAGGCCACGTCCATAGGGTCTGCTCCTGGGCTCCAAAGATAGCTAAGAACCTGGATATGCTTGTCTAGCACGTGAGAGGCAGCTTGTCCTCTCATCAGGGACACCAGCCTCATCTCGTGTCATGCTCTGCAGCTCCGGGAGTTGGCTCTCCTGGAATGGAGGCTCAAAGGGGGCCAATCAGAAGCAAGGTGTCGCCCCCCCCCCCACTCTTTCCCCACAAACTGGAGTCCTCGCACAGCCCTGGGGTTGGATGTCTAGCTCAGAGGTAGGAGGAGGTCAGATGCCTATGGCAAGAGCAGGCTGACAGGCTCAGGTGGGATCTTTTGGGATTCGAAATCTTTCAAACTGTTGGGATTTCTCATTGGGCCTAAGACTAGGGAGCTCAGCCTGGCCCAGGATTCATTCCTGCTCCAACCCACATCCCATCCGTCCATCACAGGTTCCCCCCACCTCATACACACCAGAGGCCACACAAATGGCTGTGAATGACACCACCCATCATAGCACTCCAGGGCTCCTCCCCAAGTGATGGAGACGCACCCTGACAACCTACAGCGCAGCACCTAGGGTGTGTGCCAACACCAACAACACTCACCCCACCTGAGATCGACCCTGGGTTTAGATGTTGGAGCCCAAGGAGCTGTGGTCTCCCTGTGCAGCATCCGAAGCCTACGAACAGAGACCAGGGTCAGGTCGTAGCACTTAGGAAAGAAGAACGGGCAAACCAAGTGTACTTGACATTCTGACATCTCACGGCAGGGCGCACTTGCTACTACGTCATTGCCGACAGTGGTTTCCTCCTCAGTCTAATTACAGAAGTCCCCCGCCCCCCACACCACCTTCTCTCCAAGGCAGGCACCGTTCAGTCTCAGACCTCAGCAACCCCAAACATCCGCTGGTCTGAGCGGATGCTCTAAGCAGGGGAGATCAGGTCGTATACAGACCGACAGAGGGGGGGCAGGGATTTTGAGCAGGTCAAGGCATACTTCCTGAAGAGGGCCTGTCCGAGACAATGCAGCCATCTGACCAGTCCATCCTGTCAGGGTTGGGACCCGGACTGCAGCGCCTCTTAGCCCCAGTTGACACAACTGTCATAGCTCCCAATTTGATGAGAAACCAGAGCCTTGGGGTTCCAAGGTAGCAGTATGATCTCACCCCTCAGCGGAGACCACCTTCCTCCAAACCCGTCACTGGCTCATTCATTCATTCAGTAGTTACTTCTAGAGTCAGCTGCACTGGTTGTTAACACTGACCCAGTCTGCAAGGGTACACACCTGCATTCCCTTACACCTACCAGGTTGACATCCCCAACCGGGGCAGGCAGCTTGTCATCTAGCAGGCTCATACTTAAGCTCTGTCATTTGCTGGTGAACTTGTGGTCGCAGAAAAGCGTATAAAACACTTTGCTATTAAAGTAAGTTGTTCTCTGTTTTTTTGGTTTTTTTTTTTAAATAGCTCTCATTCAGGCAACCAACACCCATGTATGCCGCGCGCCTGAACCTGGGTGGGGGTGCTGAATGCATCCGCTTGACACTGTTCCCAAGGAGAGTCCAGAGCCCGTGGAGGAGGGCTAGCAAGGGCCACAGTTCAGAGAAATGTGGGGGGGGGGAGGGGGGTGCTTCAGCTTGAGGAGCAGGAGAGCTATCACCTTGGCCACCCTCGTGTCCAGTTCTTGTCACACCTCCGTGAAGCAGCCACCTCACAAAACACAGTCAGTGCTGCTTGGCCTTGCACTCTAGAGTCTGCAGAGACCCGGTGACCTCCCTGGCCAAGCAGACTTTGTCCCTAGACCTTGCTTGTTCCTTGTGTCAACCTTTCTGCACACATGTCTGCCTTTCTCTCCTTATTCCTTTTTGCATGTGGGACTCCTGATCCTCTTTTAAGACCAGGCTCCCATTGTGAGCATTCTAGTGGACATTTAAAGAGCCCTTTTCTGTGCATCAGCCCCTGCTCCTGGCACTCTGCGAGTGTCCTCTCACTGAACCTTCCTTATCCAAGGACCGCTTCCTTGTGCCCGCTGATAAGCCTGCCTGACCACGCTTTGTGGTCCTTCCTTGAACTCAAAGTTGAGAGAAAACGTTGGGGCATTGCAGAGCACCGTGCTTGCTACATGGTGGGTGCTCGGGGAAACAGTAGCGAAGTCAGTACACTTGTAACAACAAATACTTGCAACAATACTCCCTGTCCCTCTGCTGAAGACACCTCCTTTACCCACATCCATCCATCAAGCAGTTCATCCCTTCCATATGTGAGTGTCTGGAGACGGCAGAATTTCCGTGACTTTTGCCTCTTTCTCAAAGAAACCAGAGGCTCATGCTTACTTGTCCTTCTTGCTGTGTTTGGCACAGGCACAGGCCCCTGGCTGGGGAGCCCCGTGACCAGACTCTGTCGCCCCCTGCTGTCCATGTGGTCTGCTGGAAGCCCTGGCACCTCACGACACAGGCTGGGGAGAAGTGAGAAGGCACTGGGGTCAGACTCCCCTTGAACTGCGCATAACTGGGTGGCCCTTTGTCTCAGCAGGCCAGAGAGCTGTCTGTTCTGCCCGGAGCTCCACCCTCTGTCCAGGTACTAGCTACTGACTAGACCACCCTGCCCGGAGTGGTGAGGAAAGCCCCGGGTGGAGGAACCAGGTAGGTTGGTCTGAGGGGGTGTGCAAGCCCTGCCCAGTACGTCCGGAATGAGCAGCCTGCTATGCTTGTTGCTCTTGGACTGGCAGCCGCACCTTACCTCTCCAGGGCCTCCCGCTTCCCCCAGAGCATCTCCATCTCCTTCCTGGAGCCTGGCCTTGACTTAGGCCCTCCTTGGAGCATAGCTGGTCTCATCCATAACACCAAACAAAACAGCCTCTCATTGCTCTCCTGGCAAGGCTCCCTCTCTCTTGACCCGTGTTGGCCACTGCAGCTAAATCTGAGCTCCTGGTAGTTATGCACTGGGCTGCTAACTGCAAGATCAGCAGTTCGTAACCATCTGCCATGTCATAGAAGAAAGACGAGGCTTACCACGCCTCTAGAAAATACCAAGTCGAACTATTTTACAAGGCAACGTTTGTTCTTGAGTGTGTTCCACTGAAGAACGGAGGCCATGTTATCTCAGGTGGAGCGCAGCATTTGGCCCACATGGGACCTGTTATACGTGCTTCCGTATTTACTGCTCAGCAGCAGGCGTGCTCTGGGCTAGCCCTGGACTCAGTGCTGGCCTCCCCAGCGGTGAAGGGGGCAGGTGCAGCCTTTGCTCTCCTAGAGGGTGCTGTGTACACAGCCACCTCGCCCAGCCAGGCAGCTCTTCTTCCAGTTGCCACTCCCTGCCCACCCCAATGCTACTCTTTCTCGGCCTTTGCCTCATCCTCGCTTGTTCCCACAGGGTTGGATTGCATGGGGAAAAGCGCAGAACTCTGCTAGAGAGTGACATCATCACCTCGGGGTCCACTCCTTCTTCTGGGTGAGCCTAAGGTTTCTGGTTGCTGACCCAGGAGCCTGGAGATGACAAGGCAGAGTTGTATTCTTGAGTGGGCTCCGTAAGCCACTCTTCTCAGCCCAGAGGCACCTCTGACTCCAGACAAAGCCCAGGCAAAGGCCCACACAGAGTGAACAAATGGCTGGGGAATGCTCCAACACGTGTGTGGGGTTTTCTAACCAGTGAGCACCACACACCGGCCTTCAGTCTCTCTCACTGAAACACCAAGGGAGGCACCCCGAAAGTGGTCCTGCTTGCAATGAAAAGCTTGATCTCTGTGGGACTAGCTGCCACTTTTCCCAAGGGGCGGGGGAGGGCTCGGCCTGACCACCCTGAAGGCCACTTTGGGAAACACTCTCTAAGGAAGCAGGACAAAAAGGCCAGTCTGAATCAGTGGTCTGCTGAACCCCACAGTCTGCCACATCCAGTCTGGCAGTCCAGGCACCTCCCTGTAGCCATGCGTGACCAAGCCTTCAGAGGGCTGCCCTCGGACTCTTGGCTCTGTGGGACTTCCAGACAGTAGGGCAAAGGCTCCCTGGGCCTAAGGAGAGGCTCTGAGAGCATCACTTAAACAATAAGTGGTGCCTTTGATATTATCAGTATCATCATTTGGATAACCCCACCTGACGCTGGTGGGCCCTGCAAAGCCAGCAGTTCTAAACCATCCGCCGCGCCACAGGACTAAGATGGGGCTGCCTAGTTCCTGAAGGAACTACTGTCTTGGAAACTCACAGAATCAGTCCTACTCTGCCCTCAAGGGCCAGTATGCATCGGCATTGATTCATGGCAGTGAATTCAGGGAGACCTTGGGGGTACTGTGCTTTAACAGTTAGTATCCTTGGCCTGCTAGCAAAAAGTTCAGTGGTTCAAACCCACTGGTGGCTCTGTTCCTCAGGTGGAAAGTAAAGATGCCTGATCCCCTAAAACCTAAAGTTCTAGCCTTGGAAACCCTGTATAGGGTGTCTACTTGTCAGAATCGACATGATACCAGTGGGTTTGGTTCCAGTATGATGGTCCAACGTGTCTATCTGAAACCTCCCACAGGCCCAGGGTGGCCCTGCAAGGCCTGTCCTCAGAGGTGACAGCAGAAGGAGCTTAGGGAGCTGAGGGGATTAGAGAGGCTTCCCTGTTCAGGCGTGGTGTCCCTGTGGCCAGACGCTGGGCCATGATGGGGGTAGAAGAAAGTGATCACCTGGTCCACCAACCTCCAGGTTAAAGACCTGCACAATCTTTGCCTATAATCAATTGAGACCTCAGATCACAGCCTGGCCTGCCAACTAATATCCCTGGGATGCCGGGAAAGTCGATTAGCTTCTGAAGCTCAGTCAAAATGGGGAGGTACCACTAACCTCCCAGGATTTTCTGTGAAGATTATCGCACTTTATGCAAATACTACATGTGTAACAGGGCTCTTTGCAAAGCACACAACTCCCCTCTCATTAGTTTCCTAGCCATGCATCTTAGTGTGAGTGCATCATTTGGGGGATTATATGATAAATAATACAGGCAAAGTTTCGGGTAAGAATTTTAAGAGGGTCCACTACCATGCCTTCTCCCAAGATTCATCAAGAATCTTATTATTTCCTCTGATGCTGCTGTTTGAATGTCAAGAGATCATAACACCCCCCCCCCCAAAAAAAAACCCCATCATTCATAGGGCCTTTCCTCTGGTGGCACTGTGGTTAAAGTACTTGGTCACTAAGAAAAAAATCGGTGGCTCTTGAAAGACGTAGGTCGCGACTGTAAAGACAGATTGCCTCTAGAACCTCTGAAATAGTTCTGTTCTGTCCCAGAGTGGTGCTGAGCTGGCTTGGAGGGCAGTGGGTTTGCCTTTGAATGGGTTAGGCTTACTTTAAAACCGATTTAAAGATCCAGCACTGGGCGTTCGTTATGAGCTCACCTGAGCACAGGGCTGGGGTGGAGATCCTTAGCGGTGTTCTATACATCCCAATGGCATGATTCCCCACCCCCAAAGGAATCAGAGGCCCAGAGAGGGGAGAGGCTGCGCAGTGGTGGAAGAATGGGCCTGTGGTGAGACCCCAGATGTGGGCGGTACGCGTGTGGTTGGGGGGTGGCCAGGGAGCCAGCAGGGGTCTTCCTAGCCTCTTGGCAAGGGAGGAGCAGCTGGCCGCCTTGGGGCGTATGCCCTGCGCAAAGTTGAGGGGCCAGGGGGAGTCCACTTGACAGAGATCTTGCACTCTGGCTGCTGGGCAAGATACGGCAAGGGTCCAGAGAAAAATCCCACGTCGGGGCTCACGAGGGCTCGGGGGCAGCCCCCGACCTGGCGTGGGACTGACTGTGTGGGCCCACACCTGGGTTTCCTGTCCCCAAGGAAGGGAGAAGGCGCCTTAAGACTGCTCTCGGTTTTGACCTGGGAGCAAGAGTGGGCTTGGGGCCTCGTCCTAGCCGCAGATGGCCCCCGACAGGGGCGGGGGGGGGGGGCGTGCAAGAACCGGAGGGGCGGGTTGTAGGGCCGCGGGGAACCAGGCCGCCCACCGCCGCAGCGCGGGCGCCGTCCCACACCGGGCCCCGAGCCTGCGGCAACCCGGGCGGAGCGGCCGGGGCTCGGAGGCTGCGGGGAGAGGACGAGCGGCATCCCGCGGCACGGTGCCGCGGCGCCCCGGGGCCGAGCGTCCGGAAGAAGACGCGGTGGCACTTACCCGCGAACAGCCAGAGGGAGCCCCCCGACACGAGGAAGAAGGTCAGCATGTCGGTGAGCGGGGCCCGGCCCGGCCCTCACGGCCTCCGTGGCCCGCAGCCCCGCAGCCCGCAGCCGCCGCGCCGCCGCCGCCGCCGCCGGGTATTTTTAGCCCCCGCCCCCCCCCGCGGCTCCGCAGCGCGCACCCCCCCCCCGCCCGGCGCCGCAGCGGATTCTCCGCGGGAGGGGGAGGGCGCGCGCGCGCTCGCTGCCGGAGGGGCCCCCCACCCCCCCGCGCGCCGGCCGGCCATCCGCAACCGGGCGGGGTCTGGGCGCCCCGGGCGCGCACACCGAGCGCGTCCGAACCGCCGGGCCCGGGCGGGGGAGGGGCCGGGCCGCGGCGCGCACCCACCTTCTCCGCCCCGCGTCCCCCAACGTCAGGACCGGACGTTCTGGAGAAAGGGAAACGGGCGGGCGGGGACAGACTGGCCACGAGCGCGGCGAGTGTGGCACCGTGCCCACCCTGCCGCGACCCACCCTGCCAACGCTCCCCACCCCCCCTTACCCCGCGCGACCCGCGGCCCGGGCTGTGGCGGACTCGCCGCGTGGCAGCGGGGTCGCGGTCACCTGCCCTAGGAGACGCACACGCCAGTGGGGTGGCCGGTGCCGGCTATCGCGGACGCCACCTAGGACCAGAATTTGCAGACAGAGGGAGCCTTTGGTGCCGCCTCTGCCAGTGGGCGAAGAAAGGGCACTGGGAGGGTCTATCTAGCCTCCAGCCAAGGGGGTCGGGCAGGCTGGGTAGTCCTACATCCCCTGAGAGCCCGAGGCCTGAGACAGCTCTTCTGGGAAGATCAGGTTTAAGGACACTGGCTGCTACGTGTGGTCACATGAAGTCACGGGCGTTCACATGGGGTTGCATGAGGTCACTGGAAATTAAATGGAATCATGGGCGTCTAATGAGGACACAGACAGCCACGCAATTCACGCAGTCATAGTTGGCACACGAGTTCTCCACAGTCTCCGCGTGGCTGCAGTGAATGGTCACCCACAACCACAGATGGCCACGCTGATGGCCTGAGAGATCGAGCACCGAAAGGAGGACAGACACTCGCACATTCTTCTGGAAGAATAAGGCCAAGAGTGGTGGTGGGGCGCTGTGGACAACAACACCTGGATTTCCAGGTTACCTCTTCTCAAACATCCACGGCTCGCCAGCCTCCAGCACCGAGGACAGCGCCCAGCGCGGACTCCTGCTATCTGCTTCCCTCCAAGGCCCAGCTGTGGCTCAAAGGAGACTAGCAGGAAATTAAAAAACCAAACTCGCTGCCATGGAGTCGCTCGTGGTGACCCTTTAGCACAGGGTAGAACTGCGTCTGAGGGTTTCGGAGACTGTAAAACCTCCTCTTTGTCCGAGGAATGCCTATGAGTTCCGCCTACTGACTGTCACCCTTTACACCATACTCAGGACGCAGCCTTACCCGCTACGCTAAGAGCACAGGTTGGGCAACAGAAGATGGAAGAATGGTCAGGAAAGCTCATGGTCCAGCACCTTCGGTGTGAGTTTGGGTGGGGGCTGTGTCTGTGTCTGAGTGCACAGTGGTGGTGCCCAGACCTGTCCCCATTCCCCTTATAGAGTCAAGTGTGCCCTGCGTCACTGCTCGTGGTCACAGTGGGACTCTTTCTTATCCTTTTCCTTGTCTGCAGGACCTGGACTCTGAGGGAGAGCTACTCCTGCTGGAATCTTGCTGCAACGTCTCCTGCTCCAAGATTGACCAGGGCTCCTTCCAAGAGGGAGTCCTAGAAGCAATATGACATGCTGCCTTGTTTGCCAAGATCTCCGTTACCCACCCTCCCCCTGCCCTTCACTTCAGGTCACTCACAGACCTGGCTGCTAGTGTATCATAGTAGATTGGACAGAAAGGGATTTTCCTCCCATACCAGGGTGCCCTGGGGATGTGGGTAGAGTTTCTCTCTCACCCTGGAGGCCAGGAAGCTGCTAAGAGCGTTTCTTCTCAGAGCAATGGGCCCCAAAACTGGGCAGCAAGCCCCAGCCCCAGCCTTGTTAGGTGAAGGCATCGGTGGTGGAGGCAGCAGCAGCAGAGTGCTGCAGGCCTTCACTGTGCTCCTGGCAGCCTCCTCTCCAGAGTGATGTCATGGGACACATTTAGCCTAGCCTCTCGCAGGATGTCTCATCCGGTTACTCTTCCTACAGATGTCTCTGCTGCTGGTGAAGATTTCAATTCAAAAATCCTGTACTAAGGCTTTGACTGACTGCAACTTAACAGAGTACTATATATTTGTTTGTTTCTAGGCCTGCTTTCTCCACTGGATAAGGGTACTGGTTCCTGAGATCTTGTTCCCTTCTTACAGGTTTCAAGGAGCCCTGGTGGAATAGTGGTTACATGTTGGGGTGAGATCCCCAGGGCTGACATTTTGAAAGACTGGGCTTCCTACTCCCAGCAGCTCCATGGGAGGAAGACTGGGCTTCCTACTCCCACAAACAGAGGGGAAAAAGAGGAGCTGATACCAAGGGCTCAAATAGAAAGTAAAGGTTTAGAAAATAATGGTGGCAACATAGGTACAAACATGCTTGATGCAATTGATGTGTGGATTGTTATAATAGCTGTAAGAGCTCCCAATAAAGTCATCTTAAAAAAAAAAAGAAAACAAAAACAGTGACAATCTCAGAAACCCCAGGTGGGTCGCTGAGTCAGCATGGACCCCATGGCAGTGAGTGGCTATTTTCTGAAGAGGTCTTCACCTATGGCGAAGATAGGAGTGATCAGACAAGGTGTCCTTGTCCCATGGCATGTACGAGCTCCATGAAATCTGGAAAGGGTTTTTTTAAACTGAGAAGTACAAGTAACTGATTATTCCCCTTTTAAAAGACGAGTTAAATTGTCCTTTTGTTTTCCCAAAAGTTAAGTCCAGGGGCTGGAAGTTCTGCCTGGTCAATCCACCAACACTTCCAGGTCCCTGAGTAGACACTTGTGCAGGTCTCTCACTCACACAAGTTCAAGATCTGGTGGCAAATAGGCCTCATTTTCTTAAGACTTTGAAAAATAAACAAACCCAAAATATCAATAAATGTTTATACTTTCTAGGAGGTGGAGAAGATCTTTGTGAGCACCTGGAAGAAGACAGAAATCATTGTTATGTTCAAAGATTGGACAGGAGGCATTTTCTAGGTTATGACCTCAGGTGTATGGGCAACTCTGACCTGCCTTTTAATATTATGTAAGTTTTCCCACATTCTGAAACAATGATCTATTCCCTATTCCCCAAAGCTTTTCTCATCAGATCCACCGCTATTTGCTGCACACACGCTTTTCAAATTATTAAAGATGCTGAGCCTTTTCTCCCATCGGCTAAAACGATACCCACTGCCTTCGAGTTGATGCTGACTTGTAATCACCCAGTGGGACAGTGGCTCTCCCTCTTCCTCATGCCACGACCCTTTCATACAGTTCTTCATGTGGTGGTGACCTCCCAATCTTAAATTATTTTCCTTGCTACTTCATAACTGTCATTTTGCTACTGTTATGAATTGGGCGACCCCTGGGAAAGGGTCCCTCGACCCACAAAGGGGTCACGACCCACAGGCTGAGAACCACTGCGATAGGCCAAGCTAGAACTGCCCCTGTGAGTTTCTGTACCTCTTTACTGGAGGAGGAAGCCCCACCTCTTTCCTTGGGGAGACTGGGGGTTTCAAAATGCTGGTCTTGTGATTAGCAGGTCAACTCATAACTGCTCCACCACCAGGCTCCTTCTTACATTGAAGTAAGGCTAAATAAGAAGGATAAACATCTGTTCTGACTTAACTCAAATTCTTAAAGGTAAAATTAGGAACGCCTCTGGGATTTCCTTTGTAACCCAGAGACTGAGTACACATGGGAATTTAGAAATTCTGCATGTTAAAAACACCATTTAAAATTTTTCAAGGGCATCCTCATGTTCCGAGTAGCAAAAAGATGGGAACAACTTGAATCCTATTGGTGGAAGAAGGGATAAACTCAGGTACATGCATACAAGGCAATATTGTGCACCACTAAAGACTAAGTATGAAACTGTGAAATGCCTGATGACATGGGTGGATCGGGGGCACCTTACAGTGAGTGAAGGTTGTCAATCACAAAGGGACAGATAATGTAGAAGACCACAGTTTTTCTGCACCCTAAGAAACAGACTTTGGTGACTGCCAAGGGGAGAGGGGGACTGGGAAGGGGAAGTGGTAGTCTAGAGGAGAGTTAAGGGTAAACTGGGGTGAAGGGGAAGACAATACCCTACAAAGGAAGATGTGGAACACAGGTGAGGGCTGGACTAGGAGGAGGCGGGAGCCAAGCCATGGGGAGGGGTGATTATTTGGTTAGGTTTGTCTTAGGGGAAGAGAAAACAAGAATTAAAAAAATTATTTATTTTATTGGGAACTCTTACAGCTCTTATTATAATCCATACATCTATCCATTGTGTCAAACACATCTGCAAATATGTTGCCATCATCTTTTTCAAAGCATTTTCTTTCTACTTGAGCCATTGGTATCAGCTCATTTTTTATTATTCTTCCCTTCCTTCCCCTCCCTCCCCCATGTCCCCTTGATAATTCACAAGTTGTTCTTTTTTAAGGAAACAAGATTTTATTTGGCACTGGTGCCAATAAGAGAGATGGGAGATAGCCTGGTACACTCCCTGAAGGATGTGCCTGGTGGAGAAGAAAAGCCATGTTCAATTCCTTCTTACCCATAGCTGGCAGTGGTTTGGTTCTTACAACAGAGGAGACAGATGAAAACAGTAACCTCAACAGCATCCTTTGTTAAAGGCTTATGATAAAGACAGTCAGGAGGGGTCTTTTTTGTGTGGCATCAGACCAGACTTGGGAAGAACAAAGGAGATGACCCATCCTTATTTGCATATCTTGATCTTAAAAAGGAACTTCCCCAGCTAAGCCCTGGTGGTGCAGTGGTTGTGTGGGGGACTGCTGCCCACAGGGTTGACGGTTCAAATCCAGCAGCAGCTCTCCAGGAGCAAGGCTGGGCTTCCTACTCCCACCAGGCCAGTGATGCAAAGGAGAAAAAAAAAGGAACTTCCCTCTCAGGAGATGTCTGCCCTTTTCCTTGCTGTACCTTCTCCATCTGCCTATTCTACGTTAACACTATGGTCCATCCATTGTGTCAGTTCCTCTTCCGTCTCTCTTTTCATCGCTCCTCCTCCATGCCTTCTCGGATCACCCAGGGGACTGTTCGGGATCACTGGTCTTTCCTGTCTCTTTGTACTTCACTATGCAGTGTGGTGGTCAGAAAGTGACTGGGGGTTGGGGTGGGGGGGGGGCACCAAGATGGCTTTGGACTCATTTTGAGGCTTAGGATGAAACCAGGGCTCTCTCAGGGGTGCTTTTGCTTGTAGGCAGTAGCTCAGGTTATTGGAAATGCCCACCTCGTTCACAAAAAGGTTTTGCTTTTTTTTTTTTAATTTCAAGTTGTAATTTGAAGAAAAAAAAATCAAACATGGGTAACAAAAGATGTTAACATGTAATCCGAATCAGTACAAAAAAAGACCAATGGACAAAAGCCATGAAGAGACAATTTATGAAAGAAGCAATGCAACCCCTGCCCTTCCTGGACCACACCCCCCAGGACCCAGCCCAGCTCTGCCTAACTGCCCTTCCAGGTAAAATACCAAGCCACTCCCTGAAGGCCACCACTTTCCACTACCAGCTTCTTTCTTCCCGAGACTATGGAGAAGCCCTTTCCCTCACACATGTCCAAGGAGAGCTGGAGGAGGGAGGACTAGCATTCCATAAAGCTCCACCTTGTGTGGAAGCCCCCGAAGTCTATCCTGACACACCTGGAATCCTGACTATTTCCCAGTAACCAGCCAGTCAGAACATTCCACCAGTCAATCAGATGGTCTCAGAAAACAAAAACAGAGACGAAATGAAGAGAAAGTGTGAGCATCTGAGACTCACATCCTACCCTTTCTGGGGGACGGTTTGGACAAAGATGTGTCAAAATCTCATAACATTTTCAACTTGCTTGGGGATGTATACAAAGGGAAGAGGAATCAAGAATTATTAGTTCACTAGGGCTGTCGTTGCAATATTCTTCGTTGTCGTTGGAAAGAAATGCTCAATCATAAGGTTGGACAGATTATTGTAGCCTGGTGCATGCTCATCTGCCCATCAGAAGGATGGTACAGGAGACTGTACAATGACAGAGAGAGGTTTGGGGGCATGTGGCCCCCAAAAGTACAGATTACACAACAGTAGGCAGTGTAGTTCCCAGGATGTCTAAAGCATTTATCATTTCATTAGGGGAAGAAGGCCTAGTAGTGATTACCTCTGAGTGGCAGGAGTATGAGATATTCATAGGATGAATCTGGAGTTTCCTCCATTTTCTACAGTGGATACCTTATTTTTGTGACAAGAACGTATCTGTTATCTGAAGCTATTTCCAGAGCTCTCTCTAGGTTCAGAAAGGGCTTGGGCATTAGAGAAGAGAAACTGTTTATGGGAGAAATATCAGTAAAATCAGAATGAAGTCCCCTCCCACAAAGAACCACAAAGACACCTGCTCTCTGACCCCTTTGACCTTGGAGCCTCTGGACTTTCCTTTTCCGGCAGTCACCAGAGGGGTCAGGTGTCACTCATGGAGTTGGCGCTTTGGAGAAAGATCCAGGGCAGGCCTCCTCAAACTATGGACATTTATCCAGCTGCCAGGTGTTTTTGCAACCGGGGCCCGTCCTGCTTAGCAGCTGACTCATCTGGGGTCCCACAGTGAATTTGTTCATGGTTTTTTTTTTAAACTATTGTCCGATCCTCCAATGGTCTGAAGGACAGTGAACTGGTCCTCTCTTTAAAAAGTTTGAGGACCTGGGGGGGTCAGATAAAAAAAAAAGTGAGGACCCTGGTCTAAGGTATGGGATCTCCATAAGATCCTTTGTGGTACTTCACTGTCCACTGAGGGAGAAGTTATAGGGCAAGGGGCGCGTGTCAGGACCTTTCAAAGGTGTTGGGAAGAGGAAATCAAGGAGGGGCCCAATGACAAGGAAGTCAAAGGAGAAGAGACTTTCTGAAGAAAGAGTAGTGTGTCCTGGGGCAGTCAGGATGCTTCCCATTCTCAGAGCATTTTATAGTTAAGCCAACAAATCAATGCCACAGGCATTGTCCTCCCCTAGGCTTCAGAAGAACAAAAACCGCCTTCAGGGGAGGAGAGAAAGGTGCACCTAATCCAAAACACTTTGAAAGATGGGCAAAAAAATTTGCTGGCTAGAAATCTACTACTCAGAGGGTGTCAGGTTCCGGAGAAGGACCTTTTGAAAGAAATACTTCCAAGGCCCAAAATGGTCATCTGGAAGATGGCACCTAGGACCCTTTCAGCCAGCGTGAGGGTGTGTGTGCTCCCTAGTTCTGTGGGAGTCCAAGATGGGGCCAAGAAACACAGAAAATTAAGGCCCAAACTCAATCGTGTTTTGGATATTCTGACTTCAGTCCAACGCACCATCCACTGCCCCTGGGAACAGTTGTTTTCTTAATATGAAAACATAAGTAATCCCTCTATCATATCAAATATTTAAAATTTTATAAAACAGTATTTGTTACTCAACTCAAACGAGATAGATAGACTTCTAAAACTTGATGCAACATTGCATTTTTGAACAGTTAAAAAATAGATAGGCAGTATTGGATCTAAATATGGGCACATAAAGTCAAATAGAGTTTTAACAGTTAGATTAAATACATAAATTGGATTTCACTCAAGTAAAATAGACTCTATTCCCAGGATGCCAGGCTGATGTGGAACAAGTAACTAGTGTCAGAGTCTGAGGATTTGTTGAGCAGTCTCCGTTGCAATTGTATCCCAACCTCATCTTCTACTCCCAGCAATTCTACAATGTAAGTTTCTTCTGCCAGGGCTCCCCTTAGGTTACAGTTGGTGGCTAATTACAAAGCTAGAAGTTTGAACCCTGCAGTCCCTTTATAGCAGAAAAGTGAGGCTTCACAGGCTGGGGAACCCACAAGGACAATTCTGCTCTGTCTTAAAGTGTCTCTGTGAGTCTAAATCAATTCGATGGCAGTGAGTTTGGTGTTCTGGTTTGTATTAATAGGAAAATTGATGAAAATATTATGAAGGTGAATACAAAAAATTCCATATCACGTCGCAAAAATAAAGTCTCTTAACATTTAGATTAGTCGGTTCTTTTGCATGGAAAAGAAAAAGAGGAATTTGCTTCTTTGGGAGAGGACAATTGGAGTGAAAAGTCGATGTGCTTTTTAGTGGGAAGACAGGAACAGTGTAACCTTACCAACTAGAGTCCTTATTCTCCCCCAGAAATGGTCATAGGCTTCTTGTGGTTGGAGAGAGGAGTTGGGGAAAACTCCAGATGTAAGGAAAGAGAACATATATCCCTTGAGTTTATCAAACTCCAAAGGAAACCACAAGTTCTCTGTGATGACACACAACTACAGGGAATTCATCCAAAAGCCTAATCCCTCCTTGAGATACACGTATGCACTCTACAATGCCAGTCCCACTGTAAATTACTCATTTCTACTCTGTACAGTGGAAACTCCCAAATAAGAAAAAAACAGTGGGATTGGAAACACCCTTGATGGACAGGATGGGTCTCACAAGGCAATGTCCCAAGACCTCAGGGAGGGGGGGTGGTCAGTAGGCACCAACAAGTGGAGATTCAGATAGAAACCCACAGGGCTCGCCTCTTACTCACAGGAGAGCACCATGCCTCTGACTTTTCCCAGTCAGCATGCACAGTTGTGGGAAACAGAAAGATTTCTCTCATGCTGTCTCCCCCAAATATATACTGAACTTAGCTGCTTGCTACACGTGGCAAATGTCCATACACTTGGAAGTTAACAGAAGTAGGTCAGGGGTTATTCTTTCTAAGGGTTATCAGCCTTCTAGAACAATCAGGCTGTATAGTCTATCCCACCCTAAGTAGGGCCCACTCCCTTCTGATAAGGATAATAGTAGACTACTCCCTTGTAGGAGCCCAGGGAGATCAGGCCCACCCAAGGATGATCTAGGTTAGGCCTCCATCATGAATCTAGGATCTGCCTTTCTTATCACATGTATACCCCTAATCTCCTTGTCACATGTATGCCCCTAGCTTGTTCCCTTCCAGTTACGTTTATGCCTATTGTACATCCCCTTTCTGTGATGTGGATGTTTATTGTATAGCCCCTGCCTTGGATAGCAATAAACTTTCTCTCTGGCGTGCCCCAGCTTCCTGTCCACGCTGTGTGTGGACCTGGCTCTTGAGATCATGGCCATCTAGAAGGTGAGCATGCTGTCATGAAATGTGTCTGACGCCTTCACTTTGTTCTCTCTTTTATCTTTCATATTTTCGATGACCTTACTATAATCTTTATTTATTGTTGCTATACCTTTGCGCCTATTGGACCTGTGATGTATGTTAGGGGCTGGCTCCCCTGACACATCGTGTCAGCATCTGGCATTCAGGGAGCACAGGTGTGCTGCTATAGAATTTTAGGATAAAAGATGCAGCTTTAAACAGATCCCAACATCTGTCAGGCTATAATCTGGCAGAGAGTTCCAGATAGGCAGTACTTTTCATGCTAGCATCTATATGGGCCTTTTGGGAACAGGGAGGATAGACCTTTAACTATGCCCATAGAAAAAGTGGAGAAGGTGTCATAGGTGGTGGAGATGACTGAAAATGGTGCTTGCAAAATGAAAGGGCGCTGGGTAGATATACTCATGACCATTCTGTGCCTCCTTCCAGGTACCCCCTGCTCCCTCCCTATAATATCCTTTGCACCCTGTGTCCAGAGCATACATATCTCCAACCTCTGGCCCTTCTTGGACCTCTCCGTTCTCATCACTAAGGTCTCAAGGATGGGCTGTCATTGTTCAACACAGAATGCTTTAGGGTCTCTCGCCAGCCCCAAAGCCTCTGAAGCTTGCTTCTGCTGAATTTTTAGCCCATTACCCTTAATATCTTTCATATGTACTCTGTTTCATGTGACCTGTGCTCATTCCTCCCGGAGTACCTGTTTCATGGCTCCTTGTTGGGGAGGACGTTTTCCCTCCCGTCTCTCTTACTGTAAACACATCCATGTGTCCCCACCAGCCTCATCTTTCCAAGCCAAAATAACCACAATGCCTATCCAGTCAACTTCATCCTTTTTATCCTGAGCAGTAACTGGTGGGCTTGAACCATGACCTTGCACCTAGAAGTCTAATGCTTATCCAACAGTGCCATCAGGTCAAGCACAAATGATGCCTTTGGAGAAAGATCACTTATCTTCTTCTAAGGATGGGAATACTCTGATGTATATTTCTGCTTGGCCCCTGATCATATCCTGCTTTGGGTCACTGAAGTTTCATTCTATGTGGATGTTGAAAATGAGGTGAGCCATAAATTGAGTATCAGGTGAGATGCAGCTCTAAGAGATGCAACAGAAGCATGTCTGCACCAAAATAGGACTGGTTGGCAGGTGGCTGAATAGCTATTCATGTAAAAATAATTCTAACAGTTAAAATATACCTCTGCCCCCCAGGGCCCCCAAAGAGCCCACTTATCAAATCAGCCAACAATGGATGGCAATAAACTTAAGGCAAGTGCAGGATCTAGATGAAGAACACTATAAGACTTTATGGAGGGCCATAACGACTCCAATGCAAGGGTGTGGGATCCTGATAACACAGGCTGAATCAAAATTTTCCCCAAATGTATGTTCTCATTGAATGTAACCTCAATTTTAAGTTTAGTGAAATACATTAAAATTTCATTGAAAAATATGCTTATGGTCAAAATAAATTTGTAAAGGGAGATTAAGATGAAATATTACAATCCCATAATAAATAAGCTTAACAAATATCACAAAAATTAAGTCTGTGGTGCCGATACAGAGAAAGATAGAGCAATTGATCAGAAACTCCAAGTATTACATCAAAATACCATATGATAATTTCAAACTTTCATAACTCAAACATGTCCCCAAAGGCATAACAAGAAGATGACTAGGCAGCAAAGAAAAGGACACAAATAAATACTAAATATATGGAAATTAGTCAAGTGATTTAAGAAAAAGTCAACGAAAACAAGGTCCAATGTTTCAAATTTTAGACATGGTTATAGCCTCTTGCAAATGTATATCAAATCTCTACGTTTCCCTTCTCTGACCTTTCTGTTCTGACATCGGCTGCATGTGAAGCCTTCCTTGCTCTGGCCCTAACTCAACAATTCACTGACACCGTATCGATTCTGACTCAGAGCGACCCTCTAGGACAGGGGAGAACTTCCCTTGCAGGTCTCTGAGATGAACACATAACTACTCCCCACTCACCAGGGCTCCCTTAACCACTCATACATTGCAGAACACAATCCCCCAGACTGCCAAACCGAGCCAAGACTTTAAACACTCTCATTCTTGACCTATTGGTGACAAGTTCCAGGGTTCCTCTAGATACTACCTGTATGCTCTGAGGGTCTCTAAGCACTCTCTCACTGAGAGAAGAGCTCTAAGAACTTATGGACAGTGTTATACTTACAGTTGGTTACAGCAAAATGAATGAGATTGATGGCGCAAGACCCTGGCAGGCCCCCAACATGGATCTTGTATGCCCTCAGAAGAAACACACGGCCCTCTCACATTGATGCCATTCATCAGCTTCAAGGAGCTTCTTTGTCCAGAGGCTATATAGGCCTCATTACAAAGGCAGAGTTGATGGAATCAGCCCACCTCCCCTGAGGTCAATTGACAGTGCCTGTGGTCTTTCTGGTTTGACTAGCTCCCAGAAAACACCAAGGTCACATCAACTCTCAGTGGTTCTGTGGGACCGTGGAACACAAATCCACCTCAATTCTACAGAAAATTCCAAGGATTTACAATTTGTCTCAGAAACCAGACAGATTCTTAGGATAAAGTTAAGCTCATTACTGCACCCCTCTGTTGGAATGGATTTATGACATGTATTTGGATAACCCTTTGGAAAACAGGAAGGCAATTGGACCAAATGTACAGAAATTTGAAGTAACCATGCTTGATCTAGAAATTCTACTTCTAGGAATTTATCTCAGGAAACAGTGCACAAAAATATATTTTAAATTTAAGAAATGTCTACAATTACTATTTGTAATATGAAATAGAAACAATTTCACTATTTAACACTACTGAGCCAACTCTAGATCTGTAACAATAATAAAAAAAGAAGTGTAACAATCATGAATGAAAAAATAGGAACAAACTTAAAAACCCTGCTACATAACCTTATGCAGAAGTGTTTGAGATTATTAGCTATAAGAGGAACACAAATTGAAATGATATGCCATGTCATAGAACCACTGATAGAAAATTTAAAAACAAAAGCAGAAAATAGCAGCTGCTGGAGAGGCTGTGGAGAGATTGGAATCCTCATATGTAGCTTGTGGGATTACAGAATTGTACAGTCACTGTGGAAAACAGGAGGGTGTGTCTTAGCAAACATAACTAGAAATACCATACAATTATGCAATCTTTGTACTCAGAATGTACTCTAAAGAAATAAAGAGCAAAATATGAATTGACATATGCATCTTCATGTTTATCGCAGTACTATCTACAATAATAAAAAAATGGGAATAATTGAAGAAGCCCGTCTGTGGAGGAGTGGATAAACAAACTCTGGTACATGTAAACAGTAGAATAGTAGATATCTCTGAAAGAGTGATGAAACTGTCAACCACCCCAGCACATGGATGACTTTGAAAGGCATATGTTTGCAAAGTTAGTCAACATCATCAATACAAATCATGCATAAATGTAGGATGCCACTATTGTAAAAGAAAAAACTAAGGAAAATGATTTTCACTCCCAAAGACGCAGGCTTGGGAGGCTATGTGTATGAGGAAAGGCAAGGAGGAAAAGTGGTGGGAACGGTTGCTGAGACACTTTTTTGAAGTTCTTAATGCAGAATAAGCACTATATGAATGTTAAATTAAAAAAGAATCAATGTAATCCACACCTTCAGAGCTTATCTCTAGTGGTGAAAAAAAAGGACCAGATAAATGAATTATTGTGTACACCTAGGACAAAATATTATGTAGTTACTGAAGATAATTACCTAAGACAATGGTTCTCAACCTTCCTCATGCCGAGATCCTTTAAGACAGTTCTTGTGGTGGTGATCCCCCAACCATAAAATTATTTTTGTTGCTACTTCATCACTGTAATTTTGCTACTGTTATGAATTGTCATGTAAATATCTGATATGCAGGATGCATTTTCTTTCTTTCTTTTTTTTTGACATCACTGCCCTCTGGTGGGAGTAGGAGGCCCAGCCTTGCTCTTGGAGAGCTGCTGCTGGATTTGAACCTCCAAGCCAGTGGGGTGCAGTCCCTCACGCAACCACTGCACCACCAAGGCTCAGCCCGCAGGATGTATTTTCGTTGCTAGAAACTGAACATAAAGCATACTGAATACTCACAAAACAATATGTAATTATATATTGTGAAATATTTATTTATTTTTCCTATGATTAAAGGGTTTATTAAGGAAGTTAGCCAGTGAGAAATGCTCAGGACTGAGTTGTTTATCGGATAAGTGACAAAGTTCTTTGGGGTTTTCTAGTCAATGCCCCAAGGGGCATATCACTTGATGAAAGTCTCAACCCAAAGGCATTCAACTCAAGGTCCATGGGTCAACAAACCGAACTCCCTGAATGCAGTGCCCAGACACATCCCACTCCTGGAAGCCTCCCCTCTGAAGGCACTCAGCATCTCACTCCACAAGCCGGCCTCCTGCAGAAAAGCACTCAACTCAGCTCTACTAGCTCCAGAAGTCCATCCCTGCTTCATGCTCTGGCTTCTGGTTCTGCGACTGCTCCTCTGCTGTTTTAGCTGTTTTGTAGATCCAGGAGATTCACTGCACAGGAATCTGGGGTCCAGAAGATGCAATCCATTCCTGGGTCTTGCTGGTAATGAGATCCCTCCCCCTGAAATATTTATTTTTAATGACAAATCAATGAAATTTTGCTTTGAAGCATGGTATAGCATGGTATTCATGCCAGGTACTCGTATGTGGACATAGCTGCATGTCAGTGGACCTGCCTGGAGATGGACAGAGGAGCAGTGCCTCTGTTTCTAAGACCATCAGAAATATGTGTTTTTGGATGGTCTGAACCCTGTGAAAGGATTGCTCAACCCTCCAAAGGGGTTGACACCCACAGATTGAGAACCACTGGCCTAAGGGGACATGCAGTAATGCCTAGAAATAGTTACAGTGATGTAAGTGAGAGCAGGTTGTGAAAGCCAGCCTTCCGACAGATGTTTGTTGAATGATAAATTTCCTGTCCTTATGGATTTTACATTTGCAAAATGTGTAAAGTGGTATGTAAGGCATAGTCCTGCTGAAACAAAAACGAAAGCAAACTTATTGCTGTTAAGTTGATGCAACTCACTGCAGCTTGTAACACAGAGTGATGCGCTTCCAAGCCTGTAACTCTCTACAGGAACAGAAAGTCTCATCCTACCCTTGGGCAGGAGCTGGGGGTGGGGGTGGGGACGGTACTGATGGTCTAGCAGTTAGCAGCCCACCGCATAACCACTCACTCTCCGGGGTATAGAAGAACAAGGAGGTTGGTAGGGAGTGAGGAAAAGCACGAAATGATGTGGCTGAAATATGTTTAAGTGTGGGATTGAAGGTGGTTTGGGCTTTCTTTTTTTTTTTTTCTTTGGGGGGGGGGGGTGCATCACTGCCCCTTGGTGGTGGGAGTAGGAGGCCCAGCCTTGTACCTGGAGAGCTGCTGGATTTGTACCTCCAACCCAGTGGGCCGCAGTCCTGCACACAACCACTATGCCACTGGGCCTCAGCCCCAGTATGCAATGTATTTGTACATGTGGAACAGAAAGATGTTATCTTAAAAAAAAAAAAAGAAAAGAAAGAAAGCTGAGACAAGTCAAGGTTAACGTGTCAAAATCATATTTGTTTTTTTGTAAATACATGCCGCTGTAGAGAAGACAGATTGGATGAGGTCAGGGGCTGGCTGCTCTGAAAAGGAAGGTCAGAGGTGCTTAGAAAAGTGTTGTAGAGGTGGGTGTGGGAGTACAGATATTACAGAGAAGTGGAAGGGGCAAAAAATCCCAATCAAAGGAACATCTTTCTCTAAAATCTCCCCTTGCGATCTCATGTTGCTACTGATAGCAACTTCTTTTCCACAAGTCAGTATCGGTTCATCCTCAGGCATGACCAAGACCCAAGACTTCCCCGAACAACCAGGAAAGCAGGTTCTGCTCATTGTCTTCATTCAATCCGTCCTAGCATGGCTCTTAAAAAAAAAAATCTAATAATGTTACTTACATTTGGTGGCAATATGCACATAAAAATACATATCCATGCACAATTTCTACACCAATAGCTCAGTGGCATTAGTTAAAGGCTAATTAATTACATACTAATGTGACCATTCTCACTATCTCTAAACAACATAGTGTTCCATCACCATGAATTTAGACTGTGCTCCTCACTGTTCTCATTTGTGCTTTACATTAACTGTTGTCAGCTTAACTGGGCTTAGCTAATTCTTTAAAGTGCATAAATCTCAAACATTAATTGGGTTAAACTATTGTTTTGCTTAATGATGAGATAGTTTCAGTTAAAGATTTAAAGATTATTTTCAGGCTAGATTCATGGGTTCCCCCTGCCTGAATGGATCCAGTAAATGTGGTTTCCAGATGCATGTGAAGTTCTCTTTTGTGCGAGTCTGACATTTTTTGAGCCTTTGCTGTCTTTTTATTTTCCAGTGATTTTATTGGGGACTCTTACAGCTCTTATAACATTCCATACATCATCAGTATCAAGCATATTTGTACACATGTTGCCATTTTCACTTCCAAATATTTTCTACTTAAGCTCTTGGTATAAGCTCCTCTTTCCCACATCTTTTTTTTTTTTTTATAAATCCTTTTATTGGGGGCTCATACAACTCCCATCATGATCAATACATGTGTCATTTTTATGCAGATCACATTTGCACACTTGTTTCTTTCATCAATCTCAAGATATCCTTCCTCCACTTAGGCCCCCAGTACCAGCTCCCCATGTTTCCTCCCCCTTCCCCCTCCCCCTTCCCATGAACCCTTATTAATTCACAAATTATTATTACTTTTTCATATCATATACTGTCCAATGTGTCCCTTCCCTCCCTTCCCCATTGTCTGTATTCCAGAGAGGAGGCTATATATAGATCCCTGAAATCGGTTCCCCCCTTCCACTCCACCATCCCTCCACCCGCTTGTGAGCCTTTGCTGTCTTTTAGGAAATTGGGTTCCAGAAGTGATCACTTATTCCTCAACACCCCCCACCCCTCCGCCCTGCAGCATGCTTACCTCCTAGACAGCCATGATCTCAACAGCCAAGTCCACACACAGAGTGGGCAGGAAGCTGGGAGCACTAGAGACTTCAAATTCATTGTTAGCCAAGGTTTATATCTACTTTGGGGGCTTGATTACAAGTAACCACACATCACAGGAAGGGTCTATACAATAGGCCGATCGATCACTTATTCTTTGATCATTGTTATCCTGCAAAAAATCAAATGTATAATTTTTTATTTCTTCTAGCATCCAGGCAATAGAGGGGCAAGATATTTTCCTACCCTCTGGTCTGCTCAACCCTTAGCCCCCATGACAATCATTCTGACCAAGAAGATTTTCCAGAGATATATGATATCTGAACACTCTGAGACCCCATGCCTACTCTCAGGGGCACCATATAATATGACTACAGTCTGGCACCTATGAAAGGTATCAAGTCACTCTCTCACCACCACCACCACTACCACCACCATCACCATCACCACCGTCATTACCAACATCACCGCCACAACCACCACCATCATTACTAACATCACATCTTGCTATTTTCCATCAATGACTCTCCTTTCAGGCCAGTCCCCCATTCCACAAAGTCTTCCGGTGTCCTCTTCGATACAGATCATAAAATTTCCAAACTTCCTGGCAGTCTTCATAGACTTTCCCCGCTGATTTATCTCAGGAAACTGCTTTATTGATGTTCTCAATGGAGCTATTTTTTTCTTCGCTAAAGATAGGTTCAGATGATGGACCAAATAGCAGCTACGGTAAATCTCCTACTCCCCATGACATCAACCTTCCTATATCTAGAGCTGGCCAACGTGCTGCTCCCTACAACGGCATTTCAGTGGTCTGTGCAGTTCTCACATCACTTCCAGAGCCAACCACGTATAGGTACTCTCCCTGGGAATGAGTGTAGATGCTCTGGACATGCTGATTATCCTCCTGTGTAGCTCCTTTCCTGGTGTTGACAGTTCTCTAGGCTGGTGCTAGGTTTTCCCCTTTTATGGCATGAACAAAGATATCAAGAGCTCAGAGAGAGCTTAATACTTCAAGGTCATGTGGTGGCTTACCACTAGTTTGCAGAGAGTCTCCAGCTAGGGTATCACCATTGTCCTATAGCAGCTTCAGAGGATGTCCTAGACTTTTATACCCTGCTCTTCTAGTCAATCACTTCCAAGATTGGAAACTCATCACTACCTAGTTCTCCCTTCCATTGCCCTAACTGTCACATATCCTACATGAGCACAGAGCAGACTCACACATCTCCAGCTTCTGTGCTGTTCACCCTACCACACTGACCATTGGACCGCTCCTGTCCCTCATCTTTCAATTTCATTTTTTTTCTTTGCATCATTGCCTTGGTGGGAGTAGGAAGCCCAGCCTTGTTCCTGGAGAGCTGCTGTTGGATTTGAACCATCAACCCTGTGGGCCACAGCCCCGTACACAGCCACTGCGCCACCAGGGCTCAGCTTCAATTTCATTTTTGTTAAGTCCCAAATCCACCTCTCTTCCCTCTCTCTATCAGTCAAATTTGTGTATCTCCAGGCCAATACCACTATGAATGGGGTTCAGTCATCCACTTCACTTGGTGCCTGGCCGTGGCCAGCCTAATCTGCTAAGAAGAGGTGGATAAGTAGTGCATGCTCTGAAAAAAGGACACCATGGGTCAAAGAGACACAGTAGGTCTCTTTTCCTTGGGTTGCCTATGTTCATTGCAGAATTAAGAAGGAAACAACGGACTATGCCCTGGTTGCACTTCTTAGACCACAACTGTGGACCTCATAGGATTCAGCATGGTGGACTAACCTTTGCTTCATACCATACCCCCTCCAGATTTCCTCCCTTCTTCCTCATTCACAGCAAAATGCCCTGAAAGGGTCAACTAAACTCACTGTTCCTCCCTTCACCTCATAATCTTCCCACTGAAGCTATCCTTGTGAAGGTCACTAACGATATCCATGATACCAAATCCAGGAGCCATATCTCTGCTCTCACTTTACTTTCCCACTCAGCAACCTTCAATTCAGCTGTGTGGACCAGTTTCCTTTCTTGCTTCCCTGACAATAGTCTCCAGGTCTCCCTCTGTCTTCACTGGAATAACCTTGTCTCTAAATTTTGGATGGTTCCAGTGATCCATCTTCAGAGTGTTATTTATAACCACCTATCGGATGTTCTCTTCTTGTATCATGATTTCAAATACTTTCTACCCCATAGAAGATGAAATCTTTTCCCGTGTGGCCTTTCTCCTGAGCTCCAAACTCCTCCATCAAGCTTTCCTCTTAATAACTTTACTTGGAAATTTAAATGGCATCTTCAGCCAACCTTGTCTCTGAGGATTGGTTGGTTGGTTCCCCAGTATCCACTCCATTCCTCCCCATTGGTAATCAGATGCTCCCATCATAGCTTCAGAGGTGGTCTCAGACCACTGAAAGCATTTAGTAGAATCCTTTTCCCATTGCCAAAGTTATTGTCTAACCAAATTAGACCAATAAGATGGAACAAAAGTTAGGACTTGGGAATAGTAGATGCTTTTTACCTCTTCTAATGGGTGTCAGGAATGGGGGAAGCCATTTCCACCTTATGAGAGAAGGCAGGCTAAGAACAAACTCAACACAGAGAATAGAGTAGAGAAAATTAGAAGTATAAGAATTTTTATAAATCCATGGGTGATTATACAAACCATTGGTCTTGGTCCAGATGGACCAGAGAAACAAATTCATAGACCCTCATATATATATAAGAGAGAGTTCAGTTCAGATCAAGTTCATAAGTCTGACATTAATCCATATGTCTGATACCAGTCTGTAAACTTCTCTTTAGAGTCATGCAGCACATGCAATGATGCTGAGTACTGGAAGATCACAGTCCAGTGAGTGGAAAGTGGTGGTGGAAGCATTTTAGTGCTGGTGTAGGTCTCAATGTGGCTCCTCTAACTCCAAGGCTCAGGCTGCCATCAGCATAGCTCCATGTGGCTTCAGGAGTTGAAGCAGATGAGGCAGAGAGTGTATTTGGCCTCCAGTGAGCTATCCATTTCCATATCACTTCCTAAAGAGGTCATCAAGTTGTGACTTGATTGACAGGCTAAACTCCACCCCTTCACTCTGAGTAGTCTCAAGTTGATACCAGATTATTTAACTACCACATCATGCCTGATTTCAGGATCATCTTTGGATTTTTCAGCTCTGAGTAGCTAACTGCTACTTATGCCAGTTTTATTTGTGCTCACTGTTACCTGCTAGTTGTAGCATTGTGCTTGAATAGTGCAGTAGCAAAAACTCTCTTATTTCCACTACCCCATCACCCTCACTTCCTCCTTTCAGTTCATGGCAAGTCAATGTGCTTACTGGCTCAACAAAAATCCTATAACTTACCCGTGACTCATTTTCTAGCACCCCCTAACCCATCTATCAGTAGCTCCTTTTGGCTTTAATTTCAAAATAAATTGAGAATGCATCCATATCTTGCCACTCCACCACTACCTGCATAATTTAGGCCAGTGGTTGGCAAACTAAGCCTCTGAGTAGAGTGGGAGTACAGATGCAGATGAAAGGGCTCTGGGGGAATCCACAAGACTCTCAGAGACTGGGTTTCCAGTCTTATCACAGCAACAGCACCCACTCCTCGCCAGAAGGCATCACCAGATCTTCTGTGGGAAAAAAATGTCAGAGGAAAGGGGTTGGAGAAAATTTTGTGACTACAGTCACGGGAAGTCCCAGCTCAAAGAGTCCCTAGGACAGTGTGTGCGTGTGCAGATCTGAAGTCACCCTGAGGGCTTTGGTCATAGATTCCATATCTGCTGGGGCTCTGAGGTTCTCATGCCCTTCAGATAACCTTGAATGCCACACTCTCCTGGATCTGGTGATGCCTTCTGGCAAGGAGTGGGTGCTGTTGCTGTGATAAGACTTGGGTCAGCCCTGGGACTCTGCTGGACAGAGGTCATTCCGGTCCAGACCAGAGAGTAGCTGCCACACATTTCCTGATGCACATTTCCTTCTCCTGTCTAATGAACAGATGTTGCTGGGGCCTTGGCCACCACTTCCTGTCTCCTTCTGAGATCAGAAGCCACAGTCGTAGTCTCAGTCTCACAGATGGCCCCAAAGGCTTCTCTTGCCTAAGAGTGGACAGGAATGTTTAAAGATAGTATTTATACCACCTACCATCAAGCTTTCTTTCCAGTCTTAGTCAACAAAATAGAGTTGGAAGTTTTGGTTGAGAGGGTGGTTACCTGAGTTGACGCTGTCTTCCTCACTTTTGCCATTCCTGACCGCCCACTCTGGTAAGGATTGAATCATTGATGAATCAGGTGGCTTCTTCCAGCATCTCCTTCCAGACAGCAATGGACTGGGTATAAGTGGTTCTACCATTTGAGGAAGCATGGGAGGCATTGACATGAGTTATGCAATACAAAGGACACTGCTCTGGAGACACTCAGGGATGTTGTCGGGACCTGAATGTGTGTAGGCAAAGGGTACTTCCCATAGTTATCCCAGTTCCTGGAACTTTGACGGGCACAGGTTATAGATTACTAATCAATGGAGTAAGGACTAATTCTTTACTAAATGATGGTAGACAAAATGGCCATTTGAAGAAAAAGAAAATTAGTAAGATACCTACCTTAGACTACACAACAAAATTAAGTTCAGCTAGATAAAAATTCAAATGTGAAACATACACAGAAATAACCTTAGAAGAAAAGTTTAAATATTTATCTCTCCATTGCATGGGGAATTTTTTTATAAATCAACAGAAGAATTTATCCAATAACAGGAGAAATGTACATCTGAATAAAGACTAGTAGGTGAATATTTGTAGCAGTCTAATTTGTCATAACTGTAAACATTCCAAATTTCTACCAGTAGATAAATAGTTAAGTAAATTGTGACATAGTCACAATTAAAAATATTAGTCACAAACAAGAAATATTACTTAGTAATGAAAAAGAATGAACATTGATACTTGCTGCAACATGAATGAACCTCATAATTATATTGAGTAAAAGACAGACAACAGAGAGTAGATACAAAATGATCATATTTTACATATAATTCTTGGAAGTATAAAGTGCATCAGAATAGAGAGCAAGTAATTGGCTTGGGAAGGAATTGTAGGAAGGAATAAAGGGGTCATAAAGACACATTTCAGGGTGATGCATATTGTGGCAGTCATGTACTTGTGTGTCAATTTCATGATTGGGAGTCTAGGGGTGGAGTCTACCCTGTCAATCTGGAGATAGAAAATGAGGCGTCTGTGTGGGAATGGCTTTCTCCTGAGAATTCCGCGAAGTCTCGTAGTATTTCCCAATTGGAGAAGAGACTTGACTCAGTCTCTACTGACAAGATGAGATGACAGCATGCTGATCGATCCTGATTCCTGGAGACTGGAGGAACTGGAGGAGAAGCTACGTGGGCTTTCCTTGATGGAACCAGGCCTCTGAGGCCGAAGAAGCCACAGAGAGACCCCTGCCAGCACTGAGATATTTCTACCACCAATGGATACTGCTGATGGACCCTGGGTCCTGGAAACGAGGAGCCATGGGGAGCCAGTGCCGGGATGCTTCTACCCCAGCTGGATACACAAGACTTTGCACCCACTGACCTGTTATTGCACTGGTGTCATTGCATGTGCTTCGTAAGTTGGAAGGGTTCTTTATGGACTGGTATCAGACATATGGGTTAATATCGGACTTATGACCTTGGACTAGACTGGGATGGGATGTTTTCCCAATGTTTCAATCCTCTTGTATATAAACATTTCCCTTATGTCCATATGCATGTCTATGAACTTGTTTCTCCAGTCTACCTGGACTAACACACATATATTCATTTTTCTGATTGTGGTATGGCTTCAAATGCAGAACTTGTAAAAGTATACAACTTGTAAAAGTATATCAATTTCATCTCATACAAACTTGAAGAAAATCAATTTGATGTCACAAATAAAAAGAAAAAGAATGAACAAAAATATTTTGTATTAAAGTTGTGTTACTCTGAGTTGACTAGAGTACCAATTCTAGAGATACTCATAGGTGCACAGGAAAGAGATTTATATAATTTATAGAATGAGCATTTATGTATTAAGAAAACATCTTAGCCCAGTCCAGATCAAGTCCATAAGTTTGATATTAGCCTATATACCCAATACCAGTCTACAAATTCCTCTTCAGAGTTATGCAGCCATGCAATGATGTCAAGTGGAAGAAGATCACAGGCCAGTGGTAGAAAGTCTTGTGGATCCAGTGGCAGTGGAAGCATCTCAGCACTGGTGTGGGTCTCCACGTGGCTCCTCCAACTCCAGGGCTCTGACTCCATCAGTGTAGCTCCATCTGGCTTGTCATCAGGATTGTCTGGAAACAAATGTGTGCCCCATCTCCAGGGAGGAAACTACGACCTGATTGACAGGCTAGACTCCACCCCTTCACTCTGAATCTTCAAATTGCCACCAGATTATGTAACTACTACCCTGATATAAAAGAGTTCAAGAAAGAAAGAAACCATTTTCAAAATGATGGTGGCAACAATTGTACAATAATGTTTGATGTAATTGAACTATGGAATATTATAATATATGAGAGCTCCCAATAGAATGGAAAAAAGGAACACTCCCTCAACCCCCTTCCTACCCAATATTGAGTATCACCAAAGGTAACTTGTAAAAAGTCAATAAATGCTGTAACATACACATCTAAAATGTTTATGTGTGAAAGTCATTTAAGTGTGGTGGCGTGAAATTGTTTAATATGGCTCTTTTATCTATGTTTTTGAAACTCTGCCCCCTCCACCCATGACTGTGCCAACAGGACTGTGCCAATGGGAGACCATGCCAATAGGACAAACAAAAACAACCCTCTGGTTCCCTTTCCCATTAGATCAAAACACTGGTCTGGGTGGTCGTAAAAGGAGGAAAAGAAACATTGAAGCTGTCCTCAGTGCTCTTCCAGTTTGAACTAGTTTCAGACAGGGATAATAATAATAATAATAATAATAATGATGTTTTCAGCATGAGACAATGTTTCCATGCTAACCATAGGGTTTTCTGTGAGCAGTCTATTCCCTCTCCGTACTCTGATGTAGTTTGGAAACTTTGTCTCATGCTGAAAACCTCATGAACTTCTGAAGCAAAACAAATGCTGAAATTGTACCAGAACACGAACTCTTCAAGCCAGAAGACACTCCAAGGAAGATGGAGGAAGAGCGACCTTCTCAAAATACAGCTGACCATGATAACGTGGATGGAGTAAAAACTGTGGGAGAAAAAGCCTTGGAGACCTTCATGTGCCTTGGGGGGCATGACTCAAAATGAGACGAAACAGCCGAAACGCTCAATGAATAATCAGAACTTGTTCAGAAGGAATGGTGTTGTTTTCATTGTCAAAAAAGACATCTCAAGATCTCTCTTGAAGCACAAGCCTGTCTGTGATGCTGCTGTTGTTGTTGTTAGGTGCCAGGAAGTCAGCTCTGACCACAGTGACCCTATGCACGACAGAAAGAAACCCTGCCCGGTCCTGGGTTGTCCTCTTAACTGTTTTGATATCTGAGCCCATTATTGCAGCCACGGTATCAAACCATCTTGGTGAGGGCCTTCCTCTTTTTTGCTGTCCCTCCACTTTACCAAACATGATGTACTTCTGCAGGGACTGGTCTCTCCTGACAATCTGCCTACAGTATGAAAAGCTGAAGTACTCTAAGGAGTACTCTGGGATCACTTCTTCCTATACAGATCAATTTGTCCTTTTTTTTTTTTTCTAAAAAAAAATAAGGGAATGGTTTATATACAAAAGGAATGGAACACCGAGAAAGCATCCCAACCCAGTCCAGTTCAAAGTCATAAGTCCGATATTAACCCATATGCCCGATACCAGTCTATAGTGTCTCCTTCCGACTCACAAAGTCACAGGTCAGAGGGTGCAGAATCCTGGCGCTGGCAGGGGTCTCCCCATGGCTCCTCACTTCCAGAGCTCAGAGTCCATCAACAGCATCCAGTGGTGTTGCAATTCATTCAGAAGCAATTCATTGCTGGCAGGGGTCCCCACAAGGCCTCTCCAGCTTCAGAGGTCTGGCTCCCTCGGGGCAAAGCTGTGTGGCTTCTCCGGCTCCTCAGATGTTGCCATCTTGTCTTGTCCATGATTCATCATCTCTGAGACTAACTCCCAACAACCGGGGAGATAGCTTCTCATCTTCACAAGGGAAATATCGCAAGATTTCCCAGAAGTCTCTCAGGAGAAAGCCATGCCCACACGGAGGCCTCATTGGATACTCAATGGCTATTTCCAGATTGACAGGTTAGACTCCACCCCTACATCTCAATCATGAAATTAACATAAGCACATAACCGCCACAGACCACCCCTTGTTAATTTAATATTTTCACATAACTCTGTAACCATATGTAATCTCCAAATAAACAACAAAATCATATCTATACCTAACAGGATAAAACTAAAATGCACACAATTCAACAAGTGTCACCATCATTTTAAAGTAACATTCTATAAGTGAACAAAACAAAATATATGCTTTTCCTTACAATTGCAGTTACAAAATATCTACACCTTGATTCTATAAGCCTATGAATATATATTCCCCCACCTATGAGAGTTTTTAAGTCAACCACCTCAGTCCTTTATTCCCCCATTTTGGGTATCTAATTTCTATATTGCCCACTTACATCAAACCAGTGCTCTGAGGAAACAATCATATCTTTCAACATGAAGAATCTTCATTCCAGTTGGAAACTCATGAAGTATGCATCCATTAGCAAAGTCAAATCAGGACAGGCCATCCATAAAGTCAGGAGCGATATGCACCAGTTCATAGACTCAAATTGCTTCTCTTCCTCTGGTCGGGTTCTGGTCAACTCAATGTAGGCTGTTTCACTTAGCCTCACCAGGGTAGCCATTAGTCACCTTCCCTTTAGACTAAGATCCATCACAAATTCTCAACACACGTAGCTCTCTCATGCTAGGTCATGAACTTCAGACCAGTCAACCCGCTCTCATCTCCTCTATTTCCTGTGAACCAAGTCCACAGGTGTCAGTGGCCAAATTCAACTTGCTTCTTTATTGCTGCAGTTCTCTTACTTCTACGCAAAGAGTAGATCTCCAATTTGTCTTTTTAACAGTCTATGATATTTTCAATCTTCTCCTACCATACCACAATCCAAATGTATCTGTTTTTCTCTATTATATTTTTTTCAACATCCAACTTTCGCAGGCATATGATCTAATGGAGAATACCTTGGTGTGTTAGTTCGGGTTGATTTGAGAAACAAATCCAGAGACATTTATATATGTGTAAGAGAGAGCTTTATAACAAAAAACCAATTGTATATTGAGAAAACATCCCAGTGCAGACCAAGTGCATACATCTGAAATTAGCCCATAAGTATGATATTAGTCCATAAATCTCTCTTCAGACTCATGCAGCAACATGCAATGAGGCCGAATGCAGGAAGATCACATGCTGGTGGGTGTGAAGTCTTGTGGATACAGGGTGGTGGAAGCTTCTCGGTGTTTGGGCTGAGTCCAGGGCCAGGCACCCTATGTTCCAGCCTCTTAAGAAGACGGATGGTCTGCTAAGCTTCTTAACAACTGAACTTCAAAGCACCTTCCTTCAGCCCTCCCCAGAACTTACCTCACCTACAGAACATATCTCCCTAGTATTGTTTTCCAGGAAAAAATGCCTCCCCCACCCTCTACCCCCACTTGGGCGGGACACAGTCTTCCTCTCTGTAGCACTGTTTCCTAACAACCACAGCCCTGGGAATTTCTCTATCCCTTTTACAATCCACCTGTCTTCAGCTCAAGTCATATATATATCCTGCCGTCCCAGTACCAGGTGTGACTCCCCTAATCTATACTGTAGCTTGTGGGACCCCCCCCTGGAAGCTCAAGATGCTTCTACCCCCCTCTCTGCTCTCCCTTACTCTCCTAAAAGGTCTTTCCCCTTAATAAATCCACCGTTGTGTCACGTCTTTGTCTGAACTTTGCCTCGATTTACCTGTCACTTGGCACTGGTATGGGTCTTCTTGCGACTCCTCCAGCTTCTGGACTCTGGTTCTATCATCTTAGCTCCATGTGGTTTGACGACAGGAATATCTCACAGGGAGTCAAGCAAAGCAAGTCTCTGGCCTCCAGTGAACTATTTATCTCCTTTATGCCTCCAAAATGAGGTCATCAAGTTGTGACCTGACTGGCAGGCGAGACTCCACCCCTTCATAAGTTGACAGGAGGTTATGTCACTGTCACAAAGAGGCAGTTTTGTATGTACAGAGTAAGAGGATGTTGCATAAT
Organism: Nesogale talazaci; assembly: GCA_004026705.1. Classification (NCBI taxonomy): domain Eukaryota; kingdom Metazoa; phylum Chordata; class Mammalia; order Afrosoricida; family Tenrecidae; genus Nesogale; species Nesogale talazaci. The sequence goes on along the minus strand of PVJH01004133.1, from coordinate 68,076 downwards.
TTCACATCAGGGAAAGTTCACGTCCGTTTGTATGCTCTCGCTCTAAGTATTCAATATGCACGCTCCACAAATCATCAGCGAAGCTGACTTACATGAAGACAAATGTGGCATCTGCATTGGAGGAAGGCTTCTTAACAACCTGAGAAATGCAGATGACACGACCTTGCTTGCTGAAAGTGAAGAGGACTTGAAGCACTTGCCAATAAACATCCAGGTTTATGTCTTCAGTATGTAAAAGAGACCCAAATTCTCACAGCTAGACCCATTGCTAAAATTATGATAAATGGATAAGAGGTGGACGTTGTCATGGATTTTGTCTTGCTCGCATCCAGGATCAATGCTCACGGGAGCCAAACTCAAGAGACCAGAAGGTGAGTTCCTTAGCTAAATCTGCACCATAAGACCTCTTTAAAATGCTGAAAACCCCCCAATAAAAGGATTTTTTTTAAATGTTGAAAAGCAAAGATATTACTTTGAGAACTAAAGTGGGCCTGATTCAAGCCATTGTGTTTTCAATGGCCACAATTGCGTGTGAAACTTGGGCATTGAATAAGGAAGGTCAAAGAAGAAATGATGCATTTGAATTGTGGTGCTGGAGAAGAACATTGAAAGTACCACAGACCGCCAAGAAAACAAGCAAAATTTATCTTGGAAGAAGCGCAGAGGGCTCCTTGGAGACAAGGATGGTGAGACTTGGTCTCATGCACTTTGGGCCTGCTCTTAGGAGAGGTAAGTGCCCTGGAGAAGAATGTCGTGTTTGGTAAAAGTGGAGGAGCAGTGAAGAAGAGGAAGGCCCTTGATGAGAGAGATCGACGTGCTGCTGCAACGATGGGTTCATGCGGGAGAATGAGCGTGAGCGTGATTGTGTTAGACCGGGGGGAGTAGAGAAACAAATCCAATGACACTCCTCTATGTATCAGAGCTTTGTGTCAAGAAGTCATTCTAAATCAAGAAACCATCCCAGACCAGTGCAGCTCTAATCCTTACGTCCCTCCTCAGACTGACGCCGTCACATGAGAGAATGCAGAAGCAGGAAGATCACAGGCATCTAGGTGCAGAGTCGTGTGGATCCAGGGTTGATGGGAAAGGAAGGTGCTGGCTACTCTCAGGGTGACAACTAGCGGCCCCGTAAGCAGAAAGTGCAGTGACAGAGTGAGCAAGCAGTCCCCAGGGTCCTCCTTATAAAAACGCTCACCCCCAAAGAGACATCATAAGGATGGAACCTGACTGAAGGCTTGGATTCCACCCCTACACTTTCATACATCTTCAAGTTGACGTAGGAATGGGCACCCTTCAAAGACCCGGGAAAAACCGCTGCTTGGTTCTCCCGCCAGGTCAGCCTTGAGGAACTCTCTCCGAGTGAGCGCAGCCAGTCAGTGGCATCGCCTGGGAAGGTGCTTTCTGGTCTCAGTGAATTTTTCCATAAGAGTAGTTTCAGCTGAGCCTGGTTTTTTTTTTTTTTGTGGTGACTGATTAAAGGGAACAGCGAATGGCTGTGGCATTTTGTTTCCTGCTCAGGAAAAATGCCGCAGAAACTATAGTGATGTTGAACACAGCTTACAAAGATAGCACTATGGGAAAAAATGCAAGTGTATGAGTGGTTTTCTCATTTCAAGAGAGGTGAAATTTCGATTGGTGAAAAACCTTGATGAAAAACGTCCATCAACTTCCCAAACCTTCTGAGGCAGCATCACTGAGGAACCTTTCACCGTTTTGGGGGATGCCCCCTCCCGCCTTCATTTTTTATTCCTGACATCCCTTTTCTCTCCCTATCACCCACCCCCCACCACTGTATCCCCTATGAACCCTTCTATCAGTTATTATCACTATGCATCCACTCCTCCTGTGCTTCACAAACTGAGAAACCCAACAGAAACAATAAAAATCAACATAGGTGGTAAGGATAGAATAATAATAATAATAATACAACAAACATACAAATAATGAATAACAAAGAAAAGACCCCCATTAACATTCAAAAAGCCACAGGAGAATTCTGCTTGGAACAAGTAAGAAGTCCTTGTACCCAGAACCAATTCAACAAAGCATCTGCTGCACAATCTATTTTTTTAAAATCATTGTATTGGGGGCTCTTACAGTTCATATCACAATCGATACTTATGTCCACGGTGTCAAGCACATTTGTACATATGTTGCCATCATCGTTTTCCAAATATTTGCTTTCTACTTGAGTCGGCATTTCCCCCCCTCCTTTCCCCCCCCCCCCCCCCCCGTGAACCCTTGATAATTTTTGAATTATTATTTTTTCATGTCTTACATTGACCAATCTCTCCCTTCACCCACTTTTCTGTTGTCTTTCCCCCTGGGAGGAGGTTATATGTAGGTCATTGTGTCCTCTTAGTATCACCACTCTCAATATCAGTTCTGAGATGTTTATCTGTCCTGGATTTCATGAGCTGTGAACTCTTATCTGTACCGGTGTACATGTTTTGATCTAGTCAGATTTGTAAGGTAGAATTACTGAGGGGAGGAAGCATGAAAGAACTGGAAGAAAGTTGTTTCATCAGTGCTATCCTGCCCCCTGATTGGCTTGTCTATCTCTTCCTTACAATCCTTCTTTAAGGGGATGTTGAGCTGTCTACAGATGGGCTTTGAGTCCCCACTCCACACTCCCCCTTATTTATATTGATATGATTTTTTGTTCTTGGTATTTGATGCCTGATACCTGAACCCATCAACACCTCATGAACACACAGACTTTGTCCATGTGGACTTTGTTGCCTCTCATCTAGATGGCCATTTGTTTATCTTCAAGTTTTGAAGACCCCAGATGCTATATCTTTTGATCGTTGGGCACCATCAGCTTTCTTCACCACATTTGTTTATGCACAATTTTCTCTTCAATGATTGTTTCAGAATGCCAGGTTAATTAGAACAAAGTGTTCTTGCATTGAGGGAGTACTTGAGGAGAAACCCAATGTCTGCTACCTTAACATATAAAAAATATATATATATATGTTTATTGTTAGATATAAATACATTTACATATGTACATGCCTGTATTTAGACCTCTATAAATGTCCTTTGCATCCTAGTTCTTTCTTCTATTTCGTTTTACTTTCCTCTTGTCCCACTATCATGTTCACCTTTCATTTGAGTTTCAGTAATTCCTCTTGGTTACATGGCCCTTGATCAAGCCCCACCATGCATCCTACACCCTCCATGCCATCAATTTAAATCATGTTGTTCTCTTGAATCTGGGTTTGTTAGTACCCACTTCTTTTTCCCTCCCTCCCCCTCTCCTGAGTCCCTCCCAACTGTAAGTCCCATTGTTTTCTCCTCCATATTGTTTAATCCTGCTTATCTTATCTAGATAGACATGCAGAGACAATTATAAGCACAAAAACAAGACACAGCAAAACAAAGCAACTAAGGAAAACAAAATAACAACAAAAAACCAATAGCAGACAAAGGAAAGCCTATAAATAGTTCAAGGTCTGCTTATTGACCCTTAGGAGTGTTTTTTGGTCAGGTCTGATGGGATGCCACACTCAGGTCCCACAGTCTATTTTTGGTATTCCCCAGGGAACTTCATTGCTCTGCTCCCTCCCCTTGCTGTCCTGTTGCATGCCCTGAGTGTTTTGCCTCAGTGTGGTGGGGTCAGATAGGGCACAATCCCTACACTGTGTCTCCAGTGTTGTCCCCTGTAGCACTATGGATTGGTGAGGAATGTCATGTCTCATGGTGGGGTTGGCCCTATGGTCCTCTCAAATTCGGCAGTTGCTGCTAAAGTACCATCAAGTTAATGCTGATAATGTGCAACCGGACAGAGTGCAACCCAGTCCTGTGTCACCCAAAGGCTTCAGCCCAGTCCTTTATTCTTCTAGGAAGCCTCAAAGTCTAGGTCACTCTCATTGGGCTTACCCTTCTCTAGGTTATAGTCTTCATCCTCCATGCTGCTCTTTGCCCATCTTTCTGACTGTACTGTGTCTCACTTCCTTTATGTTTGATTCCATTGTTGCAACCACTGCTTAGTCCATCTTGGTAAAGGTTTACTCTTTTATACTTACCCTCAATGGGTTAAGGACTCTAAAGCTCTGGGGAGGGAACCCTGAAGTAGGCTCCAAATTGAATCCCTTAGTGCTCTGACTAGAGCAAGACCTTGAGCAAGACCTCTTGCAAGGGAGTATTCTTGAGTAGAAGGTTCAAAGTCTGTACTAAATGAAGAGGGGAAAAAAGAAATTGAGGTGGGGAGAGACTAGATCCTCCCAGATCCTCCCAGTTCTCCACCCTTGTCAATTGCGTTCTTTTAAGGCAATGCTGATAATTAAGTAAAAGAAGAATATTGGGGATAATATGAGTTCAATTGTGATTTTCTGCAAAGCCTTATTATTATATCAGGCTTCTCCAATTCCCACAGCTGCACTGTGAAGCATCCAAGACCTCTGGGGATAAGAGTTACCTCAGAAACAGAGGAAAGGCTTTTGTGTTTCTAAAACCCAGACTCCTAGGAGATCCGGGACTCAGGAATAAATTCAAGATAAATTATAGCTAGACTTCTCACCAAACTCATTATAGGGAGCCTGCACTGACGTTTGTGTCGGAGGAAGATGAAACAGACAATGAAAGTCATTGGAAACAAGGAAGCCAATACCCTATTCCTTCCTTTGTCTTGGTCCAGGAAATTGGTTCAGAGATTACCTGTGTTATGTTGGTGAGGCAAGAGCAGCAGTTCTCAACTACCCGATTCATAACAGTAGCAAAATTACAATTATGAAGTAACAATGAAAATAACTTTATGGTTGGGGGGGGCAGGCGTCACCACAACATGAATAACTGTATTAAAGGGCTGCACAACATTAGGTAGTTTGAGAAGGCAGAAGTAAACACAAACATCTCTGAGGGCCAGCGGTTTGTGAGACTCTTACAATTAATAATCTAGGCAGATGGGTCAGAAACTCTAATAAAGTCTGAGCCTCTCGCAGGTCTGGGAGCAACAAAACCACTCATTCTGTTCCCAGGGGAGGGTGACTATGACGTGGTTGTGAGCGAGGGAAGATTTTCAGTGACATATGAAGATAAAGATCCAAAAGCCAGCATGGGTCCATGATGAGACAGTGCTGTCTCTGCTCTTCCCTTTCCTGATGGCCACCAGGAACTTCCAGAATGTAGATATGGCATAGGAAGCACAGGGAACCCATGCAAATTATGAGGATTCTATTAAGTCATAAAAAGAAATATGGTGGGCTGGTTTTTCTGCATTAAAAAAGTAAAATTCCCTAAAAACATCGAAGACTTAAAAGGAGAGTAGAAGAATAAAAGAAAGCAAAACACAAAGAATTTATGAAGTTCTGAGACCACCATTGCCTGAGAACACTTTTTGATATTGTAAACTTGGATTTCAGTTCTAAGGTCTTTATAAGACAAAGAGTCAAATGTCAAAGAACAAGCCTGTTTACAATGGGTCTCTCTTAGGAGACAGTTGGCTGTAAAAGCTGTGACACCAGAGGGCTGTACCTTCAGCATAAGACTGAACCAGAAACACATCTGCTTTGATCTTCGTTCTCATGGGAGTTGCCTTGAGGTTGCCTTGGTGCTTAGCATAACATTGACTAAAATAAAAATAATTTCAAGTCATAAAATATCCCTGAGATGTTGCAACCACAAGCTCTATGGAAGAATAAAACAGCCCCATGGGGGTTCACGGCTATAATCTTTATGGAAGCAGATTGCCAGGTCTTCCTTTTCTGGGTGGGTTCAACCCCCAAATCTGTAAGTTAGCAGCTGAGCACTTAGCCATTTGTACCAACCAGGGTTCCCTTACATGAACTTGAGGTTCAAAACAAGCAACTGTTCCAAACGGTGAAAATTCTCAGGTGTATGGCAGAAGCAAACACGAACATCTCCGATAAAAGAACCCTTGTCTCAATTAAGCACCACAAATATTACAGGGAGATGAATCTCTCTCTCTCTGTCACAGAACCCAAACATATAAGAAAACTAAAGTTCAGAAACAGAGGGAAAAGGAGCAGAAAAAAAATCACAAAGACTTTAGATATTGGAATCATCAGACAGATTCTAAGACAACTATGCCTGCAAGATGTAGAGAAATATAAGATAAACTTTAAAACATCTGAAGGAAATGGAAAACTGTAAAAAGTGATCTAAACATTTCCCAAAAGAATAAGGTGCAACTTTTAAAATGAAAAATCTTGTAATACGTCATATTAACAACTTAATGGGTCCCTAACAACCCCAATACAATGTGTCTATTCTGTGTTAGTCTAGACTAGAGAAGCAAATCCATAGAAACTCTTATGTATATAAGTTAGAGATTTATACACAAGAGCAATTGAAGAAGGAGAAAATGTCCCAGTCCAGTCCAGCCCAGGTCCATAAGTTTGATGTTAGTCCATATATCCGAGAGCAACTATGAAGTCCTCTTAAGACTCATGAAACACATGCAACGATGCCGAATGCAGGATGATCACAGGCCAGTGGGTAGAAAGTCTTTGAATCCGGTGGTGTTATAAGCACCTCAGTGCTGACGGGAGTCTGCTCGTGGCTTCTCGAGGTCCAGGTTTCTGGCTGCATCAGGGTAGGTTCAGGTGACTTCTCTTTAAGAATGTTTCGCACGGAGCCAGCTTTGTCAGTCTAATGTCTCCCAGGGAATGAGTGTTGCCAGCATAAAGTCTCTAAGGAAATGAGCTCCTTAGTGTCTCCGCCTCCAAGAAAGACTTACCACATTTCCAAGAATTCTAAGAGGGGAAGGCCATGCACACACAGAAGTCTCATTGGTTGTCTTCAGATGGACAAGCTAGAACCCACCCCTACACTCTTCATCCTCCAATTGACACCAGACGAAGTGACTGCTACATACTGAGAAAAAGTGAAAGCAGGAACAGACATAAGACCCTGTACACAAATGTTCATTGTAGGATTTTTCACAATGGCCAAAAGGTGGAAACAACTGAGGTGTCCATCAACACATGGTAATAAAATGCGAGATATACATCCATTGAGATGCAGTTATTAGATTCCATTGAATTGGTTAAGAGCCATAGTGACCTTAGGCACAGCAGAAGGAAGCACAGTCCAGTCTAGCTCCATCTTCACAATCGTCCCTATGCTTGGGTCCATTGCAGCCACTGAGGCGGTTTGTGTGTTGCTGTGATACTGGAAGCTATGTCACTGGTATTTAAAAAACCAGCAGAGTCACCCACAGTGAACAGTTTTCAATGGAACTTCCAGACTAAGAATAGACTACGAAGAAAAAATTGGCTGCTCACTTTGGAGGAAATAGCCCCTGAAAACCTCACACACAGAATCTAAACTTTGAAATACGACTCAGCCACAAAGAGATATTGTGACACGGATCAGCCTTGAAAATAGTATGCTGATTGAAATCCATGCTGGTCAATCACAGAAAGACAAGCATGGCATATACTCACTTATACAAAACAAACACATTCATAGAAACTGGAGGGCAGGAGTGGAAAGGTAGGAAAAGTGGGGGTGTGGATGTGGTTTGCTTGGTGTGCACTGAGTGGAGAAATGAGGAAAATGATAGTGATGAGGGTTGAACAGCATGAAGAATGCAAAGTGTTACTGAATTATACATGCAGGAATGGTCGAGTTGGCAAACATTTCTCCACAGTAATTTTTTTAAATTTCAATTGGTAGATTTTTCCAGCAGATTAGAATCAGCTGGAGAATAATTTAGCAAATACAAAGAGATCAGACAACCCAGTTCTTATCTAGAGTATAGGAGAGAGAGACAAAGCAAACCAAAACAGGAAAATATAAACAAGAAATTAAGAAGCAGGATCAAATGGAAAAGACTGGCCTATTTAACCAGATTTCCTTAAAAAACTGAGAGGAAGAATGGAGTAGAGAAAATATTTTCAAGAAAAAACAGATTCTTCCAAAACTGATGAAAATTACGAAGCAGCATATTCAAGAAACTCAGTAAATCCCATACAGGGTGCATAAAAGCCAATCCACAATAAGATATACTATAGTTAAACCACAGAATATAAAAGACAAACATAGATTCATGTTTGGTATCAGCTCTCCTTTCTCCCCTCCCTCCCTTCCCCTTCCTTCCAGGAATCTTTGTTACTATTTTTATATATTATTGTGATTATTCTATTATATATAAGTATATTAGGCATATATTACCCCATCCAATGTATCCATTCACTTACAATTTTGTTATTCGCTCCCCTTGAGTGGGGCTACACAGTCATCATTGCAATCAGTTCCCCTCCCCCCACCTCCCCTCCCTCTAGTCTTCCTGTATCCTGAGGGAATCATTCCTCCTGATGCTGTTTCTGAGGGGTCATCCATCCTGGCATTCCTGCATGAACAATCTTAACTATGCAGATGAATTTATGTAGGACTAACAGTATTAATGAGGTGAAACATGAGCCTTAATAGTAAGGGGAGGAAATATTTAAGGACCAGAGGATAGTTATATGTTTCTTTTTTTTTCTTTTGGGGGGGATGACATCACTGACCTCTGGTGGGAGTAGGAGGCCCAGCCTTGCTCTTGTAGAGCTGCTGCTGGATTTGAACTGTCAACCCAGTGGGCCGCTGTCCCGCATTCAACCATTAGGCCACCGGGGCTCAGCCTAGTTATATGTTTCATCAGTGCTACACTGTACGCTGAATTCCTCATCCCCTGTGTGACTTCCCTGTGAGGGGCTGACCAATTGTCACAAGTGGGTTTTGAGCTCCATGCTGTCCACTCTGCACATCAATTGGATTGCTTGTTTTTGACGTTCTGATCCCTAATTCCATCAACACTTCATTCTTCATGGCAGTCAGAGAATCAAGATATTAACTTTAAAAGAGTAATAATTCGTGTGGTAATTATATAATCTGGTGTCAACTTGAGACTATTAAGAGTGAGGAGGTGGAGTTTAGGCCGCCAATCAGGTCTCGGCACTCTGATGATCTTATTTGGAGGCATTATAGAGTTAAATAGCTTGCTGGAGGTGGGACACACATATACTCCCTGTGACATATTGCTGTGGACAAGGCACTTGGAGTCTGAGCCCTGGAGCTGGAGGAGCCATGTGAAGACCCACACTAGTGCTAAGATCTACATAAGACTTTCCTCCCACTGGCTTGTGATCTTCCTACATTCAGCATCGTTGCATGTGTTTTGTAAGTCTGAAGAGGAATTTACAGACTGGCATTGGACATATGGGCTAATATCAGACTTATGGACTTGATCTGGACTGGGCTGGGATGTTTTCTTAATATATAATCACTTTTATATAAATCTCCTTCTTATACACATGAGTGTCTATGAATTTGCTTCTCTGGTCAGCCCAGACGAACATAATTAGATTGACAGTTAAGTTCTTAAAAACAACCATATAGTGAGAAGAAAGGAAAATGACTTAATATACCGAGGCAAGTAGCTATCAGCTTAGAACTTTGCATCCTATTAAAATATTATATAATCATAACTAAAAGCTGACAAAATAAATGAAAAATTGGGAACCAAAGAAAAACAGTAAGTTGAAATCCAGTTGAGATTTCAGAAAGAGTAATGGAGTACACTTCGAAAGCCAAATTAGTAATCTAAAAGACAAATCTTTTAATATTAACCTGCTAGAGAAACAATGAGATAAAATAACAACAATAAAAAAAATATCTGATCACAACTTAAGAATTATGTGAGACATCAGCAAGAGAAACAATTTATGTGTAATCAGGATTCTAGAACTGGAAGAAACCAGACCAAACAAATGAGACCCCCAGCACGGAGAGATGATCATTAGAAGAAAGCTCCCCTCACATGATGAAAGACCAGAACATATATTTACAAGCGGAATGAACCACAGACAAGATAGAGAGAAAAATCATGGAGATGTAAAATGAAAGATGAAAAATCAAGACATATGGTCATCAAACTTCAAAACTAAAGCAAAGCAGAGTCCCGAGAGCAGTCCAATGAAAACTAAAATGTTTCCTATACAGGGAATCAATAAGAATAAACTTAATGTATCAGCAGAAACAAGGGAGGCACAAAGGAAATGGTAACACACACACACACACATTGGCAACCGAAAATCATACACCTAGCAAGAAATCTCCTCATATACAAGAATGAACTTAGGACATTTTCAGATAAACAGAAACTAAGAAATCTATGAAAAACAGATCAAGTTTACATGAAAAACTAAGGGAAGTTCTTTGAGCAGAAAACCAACAAGCATGGACAACAACCCTGACAATACCACTGACAATTCCTGACCAGCACACCTGACAATACCACTCAGAAGTTAACCCAGATCCAGAAGTATTCAAAGTAATGAAAACCTTTAAATCTCAAAATAGGGAGTCAGAGAGATCAATATGCAATAAAGTGATTACTAGGCAAATAGAGGGACTAACATGATGGCAGAATTTTCAGGAGAGGAAATAAGGTCAATTTCAAGATAGAACAGACCTTGGAAAGTAATGAACAAATTACAGGGTAACCGCAAAGACAATCAATCAGCCCTATCTAAATAAAAAAGGAAAACCATAAAGATATAGTAAATACTGAAATAGCAGCAATGAAGAAAAGACAAGAAAACCCACAAACAAATGAACCTGGCAAAGAAACGTATGTGCAACAAAGAAACTACACTGAATGAAATTGCTGTTGTTCTTGGGTACCATTGAGTTAGTTCTGACTTATAGTACTTCTATGTACAACAAAATGAACCACTGCCCGGTCCTATGTTATTTCCACAGTTGCTGTTATGTTTGAAATTATTGCTGTGGCCAGTGTGTCAGTATTTCTTGTTGAGGGTCTTCCTCTTTTTCACTCCCCCAATACTTTATCAAGTCTGATGTCTTTTTTCAGGACTGATCTCTATGAGAATGTGTCCAAAGTATGTGAAATTATGTCTCAAGATCTTTGCTTCTAAGGCGCATTCTGGCTGTATTTCTTTCAATATTTATATTGAGGAGGCCATGCCCACAATAAAGCACCATCAGACCATGACCTGATTGACAGGCTGAATATCACCCCTATATTTTTTCTTTAGTTCAAAGCATCCAAATCATTTATTTGAAGAGTTTTTTTTAAAGGTATGCTGATTGCAACCCTAGCTTATCATAAAACTTTTTTTTTATGTTCCAGAAAAGATTTAGGATAGTGAAGCTATGTTCTGCTGTCCACTGATGTAATTTTCAGACTTGAAAACAGGGCTTCAGCAGAGATTTTACAGACTTAGGTGATTGTGGGAACACAAAGACAGATATTTGGTCCTTTTTCAGAATTAGCATTGAGGTTATTGATACTCAAGAGAAAACTTTGCAAGTTGTAGATTCTCAAATAGGTCTCAATTTTCTTAGAAAACAGCAGAAGTTGAAAGTGTTTCTTAAGTTGACTATTTCTGAAGACTTTTCCTGAGTTTTGTAATACTGACAACTGCCTTCAGAGTTAGGCACGATTCAGGTATTCATTCCAGTAAGATATTTCCCTATAAACAATGAAGTATGTCAAGGAAAGTTTGCTTTTGGACCACATATTCTTTTTTTTTTTTTTTTTTAGCAAAAAGTACTAGTTGATTAGTTTTTTTTTAGATAATTTTATTGGAGTCTCTTACAACTCTTGTTACAATCCATACATCAATTATAAATGACATATTAGTACATATATACCTTCGTTCTTTTCTAGACATTTATTTTCTATTAAGCCCTTGGGATCAGCTCCTTTTTTATTTTCCCCTCCCTTTCCTCTCCCTCAACCCTTGTGGTCCCTTGACAGACTATAGATCATTAATTATTTTCAAATCTCATACCAATCACTGCTTTCCTTTCCCTCTGGCTTCTCTTGTTCTTCACCCTGGGTGGGGATGTGTAGCTATGTGCCATTCATTGTGATTAGTGCCTCCCTCCCTCACTACATCTCCACCACTTCCCCCTACCCTTTTGGTATCTTTGTTCCCATTCCTGTTCCTGGATTCCATGTGTTGTGAGCGTTATCTCTTGCCTATTCCTATGTCCATGCTCCGATGTAGTTCAGAGTGGGAAGTGGCACTGGAGTTATGATAGTGGGGAGTGAGGAGACCTCAAGGAATCAGAGGTATATTGTGTGATCCGTTAGTGCTCTTCTGAACCCTGATTGACTCATCTCCTCTCTGTGACCCCTCTGTCGGGGGATGTTCAATTGTCCACAGATGGACTTTGAGTCTCCACTCCAACCCCCCTCCATTCTCACCAATGCATTTTTGTTTATTTGTGTACTGTTTGTTGTGATTGATTAGTTTTAGTTTTAGGAATTTCTTATTTTCAAAATCCATCTTTTACAGAGAAAGCAAGACATTTCTAAAGTTCATCTTTGAAATCTTTTGGAATTCTTGCTGACTGAGCAACATTTTGAGTTGAAATAAGTGTTTCTTTGGCCCATACTCTATGAGGACAAGAAAGTGGGTGTTGCCTGTCCAGATGTAGGTGTTATGAATATCAAGGCAGGGCTCTTGACCTTGGAACTAGATAGCTCATGAACGTGGATCACAGAAATCAGAGCCTTCCTGTCTGGTATCCTGTCTGGTAGCGTTAGCTGTAGGAGTGCCAAGACTGCTCTTCAGTCAGGAGAGAAAGCTAGACTTTTACCTTGATGTTCAACTGCTCTGTTGCAAGTAGCCACTTATGGCATCTTTGCACTTTCCCGCAATTTCTGCTTCTTTAAAACTGAGTGTGTAACTTTCTGCTTCTCCATTCAGAAGTTTCTGCATTTTGGGTGTCAGGTTAGGCTGTGACATGAGGCTCATGGGAGTGATCCAACACCAGCAACATGGAAAACTATGGACATGTCTTCACAAAAGTGTTCTTAGACCGAGACAGCTGACTTGTAGTTTAGTTTCCTTGCCATGGCCTCAAGGCAGCGCTTCTTTCTCATCATGGTAGATAAGAAAAGGACACACCCATCATCCCTACACTTTTATCTATCTTCAAGTTGACATGACATTACATAACTTCTGCTGTAGTCAATGTCCAGCTTTCACATGCTCCTAAGTCCTCAAAGTAGCCTTTCAACGCTTTAGAGAGAGCTTGCACAGCAGATTTACTGAATGCCATGTGTTGTTTGATCTCTTGACTGCTCTAAAGCATTGATAAAGCATTGATTGTGAATCTAAGCAAGAAGAAATCTTTGAAAACTTGAGTCTTTTTTTCTGCTTATCATGATGTTACATATTGGTCAGTTGTGAGGATTTTGGTTTACTTTACAGTAAATCGTAATCCAAACTGAAGGCTGTAATCCTTGACCCTCACCAGCAAATGCTTCAAGTCGTCCTCATTTTCAGTATGCAAGGTTGTGTCATCTGTACATTGAAGATTGTTAGTAGACCTTCCTCTAGTCCTTACGCTACATTTCCATTCATATAGTCCAGAGTAAAATCGTCAGCCATTAGAGAAAAAATATTGTAAGAGAGCACGTTTATAAAAAGTCAAGGAAAATTTTCTTTGTTTTCTTTGGAGGGGGGGGCGTCAGTGCCCTCTGGTGGGAGTGGGAGGCCCAGCCTTGCTCCTGGAGAGCTGCTGCTGGATTTGAACCGCCAAGCCAGTGGGCTGCAGTCCTGCACTCAACCACTATGCCACTGGGTCTCAGCTCAAACTAAATAATTTTATTGGGGCTCCTACAACTCTTACAACCATCCATACATCCATTGTATCAGGCACATTTATGCAGATGATGCCATCATCTCATTTAAAACATTGTCTTTCTACTTGAGTCCTCAGTATTCGCTGCTCTGTTTTTTTCTCTCCTCCCCCACCCTTCCACTCTCGTGAACCCTTGATAAATTATAAATTATTATTATTTTCATATCTTACACCACCATCTGCTATTTCCTTTCACCCATGTGTATGTTGTTCATCAACCTGAGTGGGGATGGGCTATACATTGATCATTGTGATTGGTTTCCCTTTTCTCCCCCTTCCTTCCCCCTACTTCCCCCTTGCTACATTCAATATTGTTCCTGAAGGGGTTACCTGTCCTGGATCCCATGTGTTGAAAGCTCTTAGCTGCACCAGTGTACATGCTCTTGTCTAGTTGAATTTATAAGGTAGAACTCGGATGGGGAGGAAGCGTTAAAGAATTAGAGGAATGTTGTATATTTCATTGGTGTTATATTGCACTTTGGCGAGCTCGTCCCTTCCTTGTGACCCTTCTGTGTTGGAATGTCCAATTGTCTATAGATGGGCTTTGTGTCTCTACTCCCCTAACCCATTATTCACATCGATATGATTGTTCTGGGTCTTCTGATGCCCATTACCGGATCCGATTGACACCTCGTGGTCACACAGACTGGTCTACTTCTTCCACGTGGACTTTGTTGCTTCTCAGCAAGATGGCCGCTTGTTTAACTTCAAGTCTTTAAGATCCCAGATGCTATATCTTTGGATAGTCAGGCACCATCAGATTTCTTCACCACATTTGCTTACGCATCCGTTTTGACTTCAGTGATCATGTCAGGATGGTGAACCTCACAGAACGCCAGGTTATTAGTACAGAGTGTTCATGCATAGAGAGAGGCTCAATGTCTGTCTGCTACCATAATACTTAACATATAATATATGTATGTCTATGTCCCCTCATTATATATAATACTTCTGTAATTGTTCTTTGCCTCCTAGTTCTTTCCTTTCTTTCCTTTTACTTTCCTTCTGTCCCACCATCATGGTTGGTCTTCATTTGGTTCTCAGTGATTCCTCTCCTCTACATTACACTTGATCACAGTCCACAGAGGCAATGCTCTACATCCTGCTTTGGTAAGTAGCAACTGTAGTCTATAAAACTTGAAAGTGAGGCTGAGCCCCCGTGGCGTAAGCGGTTAAGTGCGGGACTGTGGCCTGCGGGCTTGGTGGTTCAAATCCAGCGGTGGCTCTCAGGAGCAGCGCTGGGTAGTGCCCACGACCACCAGAGAGCAGTGATGCCCCCCCCAAAAAAACAACTTGAAAGTGGTCATATAAGATGCAACCACTGGTCTTTCTTTGTCTAAAGGAAAGAAGAGTGAAGAAAATGTAAGACTCAAGGAAACAATTATCCCAGCAGTTTCATGGACTAAGCAAACCACAGCTTTCACTACTTGGAGTATAGAAGCCCAGTTGGAGTCTATGATGCCCAGTTATCACTACTAACAGTTCTGATCAGGATCACAACAGAAAGTCCTAGGAAGAGAAATAGAAAATAAATGTAGGGCAATAGTTAAAAGATATTAAAGAAAAACAAGACCCCAGAGTTACCTATCCTAAAGAAGTAGGGACCATAACACAAACAGATATATGTACACCCAAGTTTTTGGCAACATCATTTACAATAGCAAGAAGGTGGAAACAACCCAAATGTCCATCAGTGGAAGAATGGATAAGTAAATCTTGTTACATTTACACAATGGGATATTATGCATCACTAAAGAATAATGATGACACTGAAATACTTCATGGCATAGATGAATTTGGAGGACATTATGTTGAGTGAAATTAACCCATCACTAAAGGACAAGCATCATAAGAGTCCATTAATATAAAATTAAAAAAATCAAGATAAAGATTTTTCTTTATCTTGTCAAAGAAAACATTATTCTAATGATTACTAGTGGTATAATCACAGCTAACACAAAGGAACAGACCATCAATTGCTAATATGCAAATCCAGAATAAAGCTGAAGAAATTGAAAATAAGTCCACAGGAGCCCAAATATAACCTTGAGTCTACCTCACGAGGATTTTGAGGGCATAGCAAGAACAGATTTGACACAATGAACATTGTGTCAAGACTCAATGAGCTGTGCGAGGCCATCAAAATCATTATATATAAAGAAAACAAAAGATCATTAAAAAGATAGGAAAGAAAGAAAAGATCAAGGTGAATGTCAGAAGAAACTCTGAAACTTGATACTAATCATAGCGGAGCTAAAACAAATGGAATAGAGGATAAAGTCAATCAGTTGAAGAGAAAATTTCAAGGGCAGCTTGAGAAGACAAAGTCAAATATAACAAAATGTGCACGGACCTAGAATTACAAAACCAAAAGGGAAGAACATTCTCAACATATCTGAAACAGAAAGAACTCAAGTCAATCTTCAGTACGCAGCTGATACAATCTTGCTTGCTGAAAGTGAGGAAAACCTGTAGCTCTGGCTGATGAAGACCAAGGATTGTAGCCTTCAGTTTGGATTACAACTCAGTATAAAGAAGTCTCAAATCCTGACAACTGGGACAATAGATAGCATCATGATGAGTGGAGAAAAGGTTAAAGTTGCCAAGTTTTCCTTTCTCGGATTTACAATCAATGCCCATGGAAACCACAGTGAAGAGGACTAAGGTATGCCTGACCTAAGCCATGGTATTCTCTGTTGCATCATTAGCATGTGAAAGTTGGACATTGAAAAAGAAAGACCATATAAGAATAGCTGTCTTTCAATTGTGGTGCTGGAGAAGAAGGTGGAAGCATCATGATTGCTAAAAGAACAAACCAATCTGTACTGGAAGAAGTAATGTCAGAGAGCTCTTTAAAGACAAGGATGACAAGGCTTTGTCTTACATACTTTGGACATATTGTCAAGAGAGACAAGTCCCTGGAGAAGGACATCCTGTTTGATGAAGTGGAGGGGAGGTGAAAAAGAGGAAGATTCTTGACAAGATGGATTGATAGGGTGTTGCAACAATGGGCTCAGGCATAGGAACAATTGTGAGGATGGTGCGACAGTGTTTTTTTCTATTGTGCATAAGTTCACCTTGGGTTGGAGCAGACTTGACGGCACTTAACAACAATAAAAGTGGTGGAAGAGGAAGTGAGGGAGAATGAAATAATAGACTTCAGGGTAGACAGATGCTACTTGAATGAAGAAAAAGATAGTAAGTACTCTGTATGCTTGAGAGGAGAAATTAAAGCAGGGGCAAGGCAAGTTATTGGGAGGTGGGTTAGTTACATAACCTGATGTCAATTTGGGACTTGAGAGGATTAAGAGTGAAGGGGTGGAGTCTTGTCTGTCAATCAGATTATAGCCAATGAGGCCTCTGTGCGGACATGACCTTCCCTGGAGAACTCTGGGAATGCCTGTAGTTCTTCCTTGGAAGCAGAAGACACTTCCTTCTCTCTGCTCACTCCCTGAGAGATGCTCTACTGACAAGACATATGGCACTACACTGATAGACCCTGTGTCCTGGGAGCTAAAGGAGCCATGTGGAGACCCCTGCCAACACTGAGATGTTTCTACTGCCACTGGGTTCCCAAGACTTTGCACCCACTGGCCTTTGATCTTCTTGTATTTGGCGTCCATTGTATGTACTTTGTGAGTCTGAAGAGGACTTTATAGATAGGAATCAGACATATGGGTTAATATTGACCTTGTGGACTTGATCTGGACTGAGCTGGGATGTTTTCTTAATGTTCAGTTGCTCTTAGGTACAAAGGTCTTTCTTATACACATATGAGTCTCCCTGGATTTGTTTCTCTAGTCTACCCAGACTAACACAGAGGGTTTGATAAGCAGTTTAAGTTGTTGAATACAAAATTGATTATCTGAAAATGGATCTAATTAATGGAATAAAATGTGGTGGCTCAAAAAAATTGATTATCTGAAATGTAGATCCTCACCTGGTTCACAATACAAAACCCTAACCAAAAAATTCAAAACATATTTAGTGGTTTCATAGAGATTGGTGGAATTTCTGAGACGATGGTCCTTAGGCAGCCTTCAAGCCTGGACTGGAAGCCACCACTAGAGATCAACTTTCTCTCAAACAACAACGGAAACCCACCCTCCCCGCCCCCAACTCACTGCCATTCAGTGAACAGAGGGTTGATGTGAGTCAGAATTGACTCAATGGCACTGAGTCAATTAGACATGTTTCCAGAAGGCTATGGGTGACAGTGAAAGCCCACAAGCTCCACACCTGGATTAGCCTCTGGTAAATTCCTTGTGACCATAGTTGAGGAATGTGATAGCCTTGTTATCAGACAAGTATTGTAAAGTCAAGGAAGACAGCTATCTTTAGATTTCAATGTATTTTCTTATCATTTGACTTCCTTTGACCCATTTTAAATTTGTTCTACTTTTTAATATGTTCTGCTTTCTTTTTAATTGAGGTCTTTCTATGCCCTACTTTTCTATTTTTATTGTGTTATTTGTTTATTTATTTTGTGTCATTTATATATGGTATGTTTTTCTGTAGATGAACTCCAGAATAAGTCAAGCTATAGAGACAATAATTGGATTAATGGTTTCTTGGGGGTCTGGCAGGGAAGACTGGGTCGAAATGGGGAGCCAATAACCATGAGTATAAGAAAGAAGAAAATGCTCTAAGATTGTGGTGATGATTGCTTAACTCTTTTTGATATGATTGAACTGTTGGTTTTTGCAATTTGTGAATTATATGCCAATAAAACTGTCTAAAAATGAATAGTAATGTCAAGAATGAATTTACTTCTCAGTCCAATCAACCATATGAGACCCCAAAGATAGACTTTTCCCAAAAGCAAAGTTCAGAATGCAGAAAGGGGTGGGAAAGAAGGGCAAATGAAAACAGGAACTTTAGTGACCAAGTGGGAAAAATGCTGTTATTCTGAGGGGGTTGTAACCAATGCCATCACACAAAAACATAGAAATAATTGAATGAAAAATTGATATGCTCTGTGCATCTTCACCCAAAGTATACTGTTCTTCTAAATCAAGACCTTTGTAAAGATACACCAAACTCCCATTTCTCACTTCTCTGCCACCGACTGAATAAAAAAAATAAAATTGCCCCTTATTGACTCTATTCTAATACAAGCCACGCATGCAACACTTCTTCCTCTGATCCTGGCCATCTGGATCCCAGTCAGATCTCACCCATGCAAAGACACAGTCCTCCAAACAGCCGAGTCTGCACAAGATTCAGATAGCGGCCAAGCTGGGGGGATCAACGTCATCCCGAGTTCTTATCTTTTGGCTACAAATTCAGGATTTTCCCACCCTTTCAAAATGCCAGTCACAAGAATGGGGCTATCAGAAGTCCCCTCCCTGGTGACCTCCTAGATACAAATTTGGGGGTTCCCTTTACTCCTCTCAGAATTTCAGTCCTTTTTAGACCTGCTGACATCCACTACTCCCTTCTGTTCAACAATTTGTTAGAATGACTCAAAGAATTGAGGGAAATACCAAACTTGTGAGTATAGTCTTATTCTAGCAAATAGACTACAAAAGAAGAGACATGTAGAGTGAGGTCTGGGAGTGTTCCTACCATGAAGCTACTATGTCCCCACGCGAGAAGGGGCACTCTGCTCTATACAGCGATGTCTTCCACCCACCAGGAAGTTCAGGGAGCATTCGGGTCCAGGGTTTTCACTCTGGGTTTTATTACATACAAACTCTTCACACAATATCATGAGGGGAGGTCTTCAGGGTTTGACCAGAGGCACCAATCCAACATCTGGTGAGCTAGATTTTTGTATTGGTTGCTCATCAAAGACACACGTGGTTTTTAGGGAAATTCCAGGAATTTAGTGATTATCTCTCAGAATCAAGGGTTAAAATCCAAATTCATTGGGTAAATTTCATCTTAAATTCCACAACACACAACACAACACTACTGAGTGAAATAATAAGAAAGGAGGGGGAAGAAGGTTTTTGCAACATAAATAAACTGCAGCGTCAGTATTCACAATATTTTAGGAAGCTCTAAAATTAAAAAAATTTCAAACAGTGTCATAGAAATGAGGGGAAAATGTTGAGGAGGCTCTTCATCAGAAGGAAAACCAAAAACCAAACCAACCAACCAAAGCAAACAAAAACCAAATCCTCTGCCATTGGGTCAATTCCAACTCATAGCACCCATGTACCGGATTTCTGAAGAGTCAAATTTTTATTGAAGCAGATAACCTTATTTTACTCCCTTGGAGTGACTGGTGGGTTTGAACCACTGACTTTGGATTAGAAGTCCAATGCTTACCCGATAGAATGACCAGGGCATTCTTAGTAGTCACCAGGACAGTGTAACTCCAAACCACAAAAGGATCATATATATGTTCCCCAGATTGGCTTCAATAAAATGTCAGATAAATTCCAGGCAATTTTGGATCTTGATAATCAAAAGAATTCCCAGTACTGTTAGTAGAGCTATAAATTTTATAAAATATAGGCTATCTAATTAAACTGAAGAATATACTACATGATCCAGCATGCGCATGCACACACACACACATACGCACGCTCACCTCTTTACTTGCTCGTGCCATCTTTCACTGATGGGTGCATATGCAGAGAAGCAAAAAAGAAAAACAGAAATGCAGCTGAAGCTGAGCAAGACAGGTTCCAAAACAAAAGACTCATTGCTACCACTCGATTTCTACTCACAGCCAGATTAGATTTGCCCCTGCAGGTTCCCAAAGCTGTAAATCTCCGTAGGAGAAGAAAGCCTCATCTTTGTCGCACGGAGCTGCAGGAGGATTCAAATTGCTAACCTTGTAGGTAGCCCAACCCACAATCCACTGTGCCACCAAGATTCCTTAAAGCAGGTTCAGTGTTGGCTATTTCAGAGTCCACAGGTACTTGACAGAGCATATTGTAGTTGTTGGGTGGTGAGTCACAGTGACTTGGCGAACAACAGGGGGATACACTATCTGGTCCTGCATTATCCTCACAATTAATAAACCACTATGTTAATTCGTTGTGTTGAATGTCTTACTTTTTTTTTTTTTTTTTTTTGGCTGATCCCCTACTTTTCCAAGTATGGTGTTCTTCTCAAAGGACTGGTCCTTTCCGATAACATGCCTTAAGTATATGAGTGGGGGGAAAAAAGTATGGGAGTGAAGTCTTACCATTTTCATTTCCAAAGAACGTTTTGCTATACTTTTCCCAAGACACATTTGTTCATTTTTCTGGTGGCCTGCGGTATACTCAATTCTTCACCAACACCATAATTCAAAGACATCAGTTCTTCTTCTTTTTTTTTTCTCTCCACATCACTGCCTTGGTGGGAGTAGGAAGCCCAGCCTTGCTCTCGGAGAGCTGCTGCTGGATTTGAACCATCAATCCTGTGGGCTGAAGTCCCGCACACAACCACTGCGCCACCAGGGCTGTTTCTTCTGTTTTTTTTTTTATTTATTCATTTGGCCAGCTCTTGAATGCATAGGAGAAAACAGAAAATATCATGGTTTTCAGTAGGTGCATCTTAGGTTCTCAAAGTGA
Source organism: Nesogale talazaci (assembly GCA_004026705.1). Lineage (NCBI taxonomy): Eukaryota > Metazoa > Chordata > Mammalia > Afrosoricida > Tenrecidae > Nesogale > Nesogale talazaci. The sequence goes on along the minus strand of PVJH01004133.1, from coordinate 46,927 downwards.
CATCTTTTATTTTTAACACTTTCTAGAGGCCTTTTGTAGCAGATTTTTTCAATGCAACAATTTGATTTCTTGATTAATGCCTCCTTGGGCATTAATCATGCATCCAAGTAAAAAGAAATTCTTGATAATTTCAACTTTCTCTCTATTCATCCTGATGTTGCCTGTTGGTCCAGTTGTGATAATTTCTGTTTTCTTTATATTGAGGAATAATCCATACTGAAACCACAAATAATGAGAATTGACTTAATGAGGAGGCTTCAAAAAGTTCATGGAAAAATGGAATGAAAAGATAAGGGTATTTTTTCACCAACGCTTTAAAGCCCATTTGTATAGTTTCCTATTTCTTCTGTAACAAATGACTACAATTTTCGTGATTTAAAATGAATATATTTATTCTTTCATGGTTCTGGAGGTCAAGTGCCCAAGGTGTTAGCAGAGTTTTGCTCATTTCGAAATCCAGGGGAAGATCTGCTCCCTTGTCTTTTTTTCAGTTTCTAGAATATTCCTTGGCTCTTGGATTATTCTTCTGTTTTCAAAGCCAGCAGTACAACACCTTCAAACCTCTTTCAGGTGCTTTTTTTTGGCCTTTACTTAAATTGCCACAATTCTCAGGAACTGATCTTCTTGACTTCCTCTTCTAAGGACCCTTGTTATTGTGAAGTCCCACCCAGATAATGCAGGACCATTTCCCCAGATCACAAGCCTTAATTTAATTGCTTCTATAAAGTCCCTTACTATGTCAGTGGTTCCAGGGATTAGGATTAGGACATCATTGGAGGTCATCCTGTCTAACACACACACACACACACACGCACACACTCATGAATCATGAGCACCAGGACAACACTCATGACATCTTTATTTACAATATAACTTGGCAATAACCAAAATCTATTAGTTTGAAGTTTTAAAATGGCAAAGTTAAACTATACTGCTTAAGACTGCATATATAAATGATAAAGCTACAAGGAAAACAAAGAAATGATCATCATAAAAGACAAAATAATGAACTCTAAGGGGAAAGGATCATGAGGGATCAAAGGGCACATAGGGACAGAATTCTGGAGTCTTGGTAGTGCTATTTTTCTTGACCTAAATGCTTGATTATCTATGCAATGACTTTATAACTATTTATTAAACTGTGTACATATGTTCTATGTCCTGTAATGTATATGAACCTTATTTTACATTAAAATCTGTATTTTAAAATGCTTTGTTACATTTATTACAGTTCTAATACTACAAAACCAAAAAATACTTGACAGAAAAATACTGAAGAGGGTTTGACAGGATACCAACTGCCATCAAGTTGATGCCAACTAGTGAAAACCCTATCAGACAGTGAAGATTTGTCCTTCTGGGTTTCAGAAGCTTTAAGCTTTTATGGGATCTGTCTTTCTCTCCAGGGAATGGTTGGTGGTTTTGAACTTTGACCAGAGGACTTTGGACAGTTATCCTTTAGCACCTAGGAAACTGGCATATTTTATCACTGCCCTTAAAGGCTGTGCTCCATCCACATCGTTATAGTTGACTCTAACAAAATCCTCACAATTGGACCAAAGGTTGAGCAGCATGGTAAATGGAGAAAGGGTTATAATTGTCAAAGATTCCATCTTGCTTGGATCCACAGTCATTGCTCGTAGAAACAGCGATCAAGAGAGCAAAAGATGAACCACATTGGGGAAATCTGCTCTACAAGGTCTCTACACTTTGAAAGGTTGATGACTAAGGTGTGCCTGACCCAAGAATTTTCAATTGCCTCATATGCATGTGGACATTGGGCAATGAATAAAGAAGACAGCGGAAAAATTGATGCTTATGAGTCATGGGCTTGGCGAAGGAAATTGAAAGTATCAGGGACTCCCCAAAGAACAACCGAGCTACCTTGGAAGAGGTTTCTCCAGAGTGCTCATTAGAGGCAAAGATGGTGAGACGTAGTCTAACATATTTATCAGGAGAGACCAATTCTGGAGACGAACATTATATTTGGTAAAGTAGAGGGGCAGAAAAAGAAAGTGAAAGACCTTCAACAAGATGGATTGACACGATGGAAACAATTGACTCAAACAAGAGAACAATTGTTGGGATGGTACACCATGACAGTACTTAAAACCGCGACTTCAGGAAGATAGCTTTTCTTCAGTCATAGTTTGAGAACCTTCCAACCTAAGGGAATGAACTTCTTACTCTATCTCTGACAACGTTCTGCTTCTCCTCAAGAAGTTTTCCGTATCTGACCATGTTTTGATGCTATCCATAAAGTTTTCAGTATCCTATTCCTCCAAATCTCCATTGAAACCTGTTTCCGTTGAGTACCCCTCCTGGAATTTGAAATATCCATGGCATAGCTTCTAGCATCACAGCCACACAAAAGCCACTTCCGTATGACAAACGGACAGACAAGTGGTGGATGGACTACTTTAGGGTAGGAATATCCTTCCCTGTAGGAATCTGAAAGGGTGTAAACACCTGCTTCATACAAACCCACCTGCTATCACCAGTTTCTGAAGTCCAATTAAAAAAAAAAAAACTCAGCTAGAAAAGCAGCGCACATTATAGAAATGCCAAAGCAGCTGCTGTTAGGTGGCATTGTACATGATGTGATTCTCTCTCTGCCTTCTTCTCTTCACCCAAACATATCCATGGAGGAAATAGTTTCAAAGAGGGAGAGAAGAGAAAAGCTATCATTCCTTTCCTCTCCCCACTCAAACTATTTCCGTTCTCTGCAGCCAGTGCCGACCAGCCCTGAGAAAGGAAAGGAAGCTGCCCTGGACTTTATAGTGTTCCTTCTAGTCCCTCTGTGTTCCTTCCTGTCTCTGATTCCTAACCCCACTCAACTATTTAGTAGAGATACCGCTACGAAAATGCAGTTTTATCCAAGGACAGAACAAACTCAGTATTTTGTCCCTCATTGGGCACTTTTGATCTAGCTTTCATTCTTTGATGCTCTTGGTGACCCAGGTCATGTACGATAGACAACCAACCATGTCCTTCGACTCTGTCCTTTGGAGATGCAAAACATCTTTGACAGGTTGCATCAGATAGCTCTGATTTGAAAATCTCACTAATATAAGTGGACTTTATCTAAATGCACCTATAGCAGATTTAAGGAACTAAAATACTCCCTTGGATATAATGTTGAAACATCCCAATTTGAGAAGGAGATGGTTGCGGTCCTAAGATTTGGAGGTCATTGGACTTTGATTTGGATCTCTTGTTCTGAGGGTGCTCAATGAATGGTTGCTTGAAACTATCATATATTTTCTATTTTCATGTTCTGTTTGCATTTTTTGACATGTCTTAGTCTAGCACACCTTTGTGAATGAGTACTATTGTAAGTTTTGCCCTGTCTTTAACTTTCATAGTTTGCATAAGGAGTGTCTATTTGTGTTTTTGATCTGGACAGGGTAACAATTTGTGCATGATCTAAAGACCTGTTCTGCACATGAACACTTTCCTTTTATAATGTGTAGTGTTGGTGGTGTGCTGGCTCTGTATTGGGCTTTGATCCTCATGGTTAGGAGTTTGAAACCAACAACAGCTCCATGGGAGAAAGACTGCGCTTCCTACACCCATAAACAAATATAATAATCTTGGAAACTCTCAGGAGATCCAGTATTGACTCAATGGCAGTGAGATTTTTGAGTGAGTTTATTTTCTGGACAGTATTTGACATTCTATAATATTGGCTAAATAAATGAGACTATCCATACAATTAGGAAGTCCAAGTGGCATAGTGGTTATGAGTTGGGCGCTGACCCATAAGGTCAGTAGTTAGAAGCCACCGCCCACTCTGTGGGAGAGAGATGAGGTTTTCTTCTCCTGCAAAGTGTTGCAATCTTGGAAAAGGGCAATTATACCTTGTCCTATAGGGTGACTATGACTCGTCATGGACTCAATGGCAGTGAGCTTTTTCTTTCTTTCTTTTTATCAGTAGAATTACCTTATGCCCAAATGGGGATGGTTTAGAATGTTCCCCAGTAACATAATAAAGTGGAACACAGATATATACAACCTATAGATATGCATGAACAGGTTTTGAGCTCTCATTTCACCACAGTCCTGATGTAACAACAATTAGCTCTTATTATGTGGTTCTAGACTCTTGCCCTTATGAAGAGATCATTGAAGCTGTGGGTGCCATAGCAATGTGTGGTGAAGAAATCAGATGGTGTCCAATTATCAGAAAGAATATTTCTTAAAGGCTTATCTTCAAACAAGTAGCTGTCTAAGTGAGGTGCCAACTAAGTTCGCACTGAAGAATCAAGCCCGTTTATGTGATAAAGGGGTTATAGATAATAAAATCCAAAACTAGGGGAGGGGATGGTATTAGAGCATAAATCCCGAGCACTCAGCTTGCAGAAGGCTATGATGACGGTCTAGAGTCAGAAAACCAAAAAGGAAGAATATGTTAAGGGTATCTTAACTTGAAAGAACTAACAAGTCAAGCCTACGAATTCAGGCTTCAAGTTGTAATACTGTAAGACTCTATGGACAGAGTATTGAATGGTGCAGCAAGTGTCAAAATAAAACGGAAAGAATACAGTCATTGTACCATACCCCACCCCCCACCAAATCTAATCAACATTCTATTGAAGAACAACGTAAAGCAAGAACCAATTGCACTGAGGAAAGAAAGCAAAGCTTCATTGAAAGTGTTAGCCAAAAACATGGCCCCAGGAATTGAAATGTTTTGATAATTCAAGTTTTCAGTAAGTCGATGAAGAACTGGAAGCAGTCATTTGGCTGTGTGATTAAATTTGGAAAGTGACTACTTGGCCAAATGACTGGAAGAGAGTCATGTGTGCCCATTCCAAGGAAGGTGATCCCACAGAATGTCCGAATCATAGAACAACGCCATTAATATGACAGCTGGGTAAACTTTTGGCTAAAGATCATCCAACACTGGTTGCAGCAGTACATTTACAGGGGGTTGCCAGAATTTCAGGCCCGATTCAGTAAGGGACACGGAACAAGGGATTTCATTGTTGATATCCGATGGATCTTTACTGAGATCAGGAAATACTAGAAAGATGTCTACTTGTGTGTTATGACTATGCAAAAACATTTGGACTGTGTGGAGCATAACAGACTATGGGTAGCCTTGAGAAGGATGGGAATTCCAGAATACTTCGTTGTGCTCATGAGGAACCTGCACATGAAGCGAAAGGCAGTTGTGTGAGCAGAACAAGGAAATACTGCCTGGTTTATTATCAGGGTTGCATACTATCACTGTACTTATTCAATATGTACACTGAGGAAACAATCAGAGAAGCTGGATTATATGAAGAGGAATTAGACATCAGGAGTAGAGGAAGGCTTATTAGCAGGGTAGAGTTTGCTACTTAGGCAAACGGAACAGGACCACCACCATCCCAATATTCCATGGTCCATGGGAGAATGCGGATGGCTCAGCCAAAGGAGCTGGTGAAGCAATGGTTGGCCTGTCTCTCTGCACGTGATGAATGGACGCTTGCCTCCTGGTTTCCTGACTAAAGCTGCAGAAGGCAGCAGTCTGCACTTACCGGTTACTTCATGCTCCCAACCTTATCCTTCCTCCCCCTCTGTGAATAACTTGGCTGATGTATTTGTGTTTCTTTGTAAACCTTCAAAGAATTGTGAATTTCCCCATCGTGCAATCCTATCAAAAATTGAAGGATACACACAGAAAAGGTATTTAAGCCTGTCGCTAATAAAGGTTGGAACCCCTGGAGTATCTATACTGCAGTGTCTATACACGCAACTGTATCTGTCCTTTTTTCTTATTTATAAGTTTTCTCATTGCAGATTGTACCTTTTTGAACTTAGTTCAGCTTGTAAGAACAAGAGCTGATCTCTGTTATCTTACAATCAACCACCTATTATACACAAATGACACAACCCCGCTTCCTGAAAGTGAGGAGGACTTGAAGCATGTGCTAATGAAGAGGTTGCAATGCTTACAACCTCCAGTATGGATAGAACCCAATCTAAAGAAAATAAATGGAGAAAAAACGAACAAACACGTTGTCAACGCTTTCATCTTGTTTTGATCCACAAGCAATGCTCATGAAAGTAGTATTCAAGAAGTCAAAATATGTATGCATTGGGTAAATCTACTGAACAAGATCTTTTTTAAAGTGGTGCAAAGCAAGGATGTTACTTTGATGATTAAGGTGTGCCTGACTTAAACCAGGGTATTTTCGATTACTTCATATGCATGTGAAAGTTGGACATTGAACAAGGAAGACTAAAGAAGGATTGATGTGCTTGATTTATGGTTTTGCAAAAGAATATTGAAATATGATGGACTGCCAAAAGAATAACTAAGCTGTCTTTGAAGAGGTACAACCAGAATAGTTCTGTTCTACCTATAGTTCTCTGTGTGGCTTACTTTGGACAGGTTGTCAGGACAGATCAATTCTTGAAAAAGAATACCATGGTTATTAATGCACAGGGATGACAAAAAAGAGGAAGCCTGTTGACAAAGTGGATTGACCTCGTGGGTGCAACAAACAATTGTGAAGATTGAGAAGCAACAGGCAGTGTTGCCTTCTGGGTACAGGGATCACAGAGAGTCAGAAGTGACTCAATAGCACTGACTGACAACAACACCACGGATGACTGTGAAAGCCCCAAATCTATTTGCAGACCTGGCACCTGAATTAAGCCTCCAGGGAATTCCTCTCGGCTAAACAATAAGCCAAGGTAGGATTACCCTTGATATGAGAGACAGGACCTTGAACAGTGAATTCATGCAGACATCATTCGGTTAAAATTTAACACCTTACCCGGCCCAACCAAAAATAATTTGTTTTCTTGGTGTTTTTGCTTTTAGACCTGTTTCTGGATCATTTGGGATGATTCAGAAAATAGCATGGAGAGACTGTATCAGTTCTAGTTTCTTAGATATGGTGCTTTACTGTATTATTAGCTATTGTTACACTTATCTGTTAATATATCATCCTAGTTTAAAATTGGAGAAGAATTCAGATGCACACATTACAGGATAAGATGAAAAAGGTAAAAAAAATTGAAAAATATTTAACTACCTAGGAACTTCATGGGCCGATGGTGGCTACTTGTTTATGCATTGCATTTCTAATCATAAGGTCAGTGGTTTGAATCCACCCATCACTCTGCAACCTTCAAAAGATCTAAAGGTTTGGAAAGCCAGTGGTGGAGTTCTTCTCTGTCCTCTAGGGTCACTATGAGTTAGAATCAATTAGACGGCAGTGGGTTTGTCTCTTAGGTGTGAGAGACTGTGCAATAAATAGAGACAATAAGTTGGATTCGGCAAAATCAGAACAGTTTGAAGAGAGTGAAAAAAAATATGTATATATATATGTGTGTGTGTGTGTGGTGAGATGGCAATTTAAAATGTTGAAAACGAAAGACTTCAAAGCAATTTTCATATTTGGAAGATGTATATTTTCTTTTTCAGATAATTCAGTGAATATTTTAGAATGCATTTTGATATATAGAAATCAATAGATAACTTACATTAAATGTTTCAAAGGTAAGGTTGACACCAAACTTTTTTTTATAAGAAAATGTCTAATTTTTCTTTTGAGAATTTACATGAACAGGTGGAGAAGCTGTGCCATCTTATATCAAGACTGAAACATTTTAATTTCAATGAAGTAATTTCAAATCTAATAGACCTATTGTGTGTTGTTTTTTGGGGGGCATCACTGCCCTCTGGTGGTGGGAGTAGGAGGCCCAGCCTTTGCTCCTGTGGAGCCCGCTGCTGGAATTGAACCTCCATCCCAGTGGGCCACAGTCCCATGCACAACCACTAGGCCACCGGGGCTCAGCCCCCATTTTGTGTTTTAGAACATTAAAATCTCTATGTATTGTACCAAACTCATCACCAGTCAGTTGATTACAACTGAGTTTTTTATCGATTCCATCCCCGTAGGGACAAGACAAGAGGGGGATTTTGGTGGGTTTCTGAGGTTATAATATCATCTTTCTCTGAGAAAGTTATAGAGTGGCTGATGGGATTAAATAGCTGCATGTGTGGTTAGCAGTGGTTAGCATAATTTGCTACCCATCAGGGCTCTTTTTGCCTTGTTTCATTCATTTTGTTTTTTTCTCAAATCATTTCATTAGAAGCTAGTCCAGACATCATATCATTCTGTAGTGCAGTCACATCAAGCAGTATTGTATAGTTGCTACCAAAAGGGCTCCTTTTAAATTATACAGTGACTTATTTCTGGCCCCTATTCAAGATAATAAATTGGAATTGCCTGCTGTTCAGTTCTTAATACAGGTGAAGTGATACTTGGGGAAAATTCCAAGTTTATGTAATTTACACTGTTCAAATATGCATCTGGATTAAATTATAGCATGTGAATGCAATACAAACCTCTTTATTTAATTTATCTTTAATAATTTTATTGGGGGATTTTACAGCTCTTATAACAATCCAAACATTCATTGTGTCAAGCACATTTGTGCACATGTTGCCATCATCCTTTTCAAAGCATTTTCTTTCTACTTGAGCCCTTGGTATCAGCTCCTCATGTTTTCCTCCCTCCCCCACCATCCCACCCTCTTGAAAACTTAGTCATCTATAAACTATTATTATTTTTATATCTTACACCATCCACTGTCTCCCTTCACTCACATTTCTGTTGTTCGTCATCCTGGGTGGTGGTGGTGGGTTATATATTAATCATGGCAATCAGTTCCCCATTTCTCTCCTCACCTTCCCCCTACCTTCATGGTATCACTACTTCCATTATTGATCCTGAGAGGTCTACTCTGTCCTGGATTCCGTGTGTCAAGGGTTCTTACCTGTACCAGTGTAGGTGCTTTAGCTTGGTTGGATTTGTAAGGTAGAGCAGGTGCCATCATAGTGAGAGTGGGAGGGAGGAGCATTAAAGAGCTCGAGGAATGTTGTGTGTTTCCTTGGTGCTGTACTACACCCTGACTAGTTCGTCCCTTCCTTGGGACCCTTCTGTGAGAGGATGTCCAATTGTCTATGGATGGGCTTTGGGTCTCCACTCAGCACTCCCCTACACCTGTTCACATTGATATGATTGCTTGTTTTGGGTTTCAATGCCTGATATCTGATCCTGTGGACAACTCATGATCACACAGGCTGATGTGCTTCTTCCACGTGCGCTTTGTTGTTTCCCAGGTAGATGTCCCCTGGTTTGTCTTCAGGCTGTTAAGACTGAGATTCAACAGGAACTGCTCATTTCAGAACCAGACATTCAGCAGCTGACACATGAAATGGAGAGAAGAGTCTTTGCAGTCAAACAAATAGAGAAAACTCAGGGCACGACTCCAAGCTCTTAGCTCTGGGAAAGGACTTAGAGAAGCTGATGAGCAGTAAGGATCTCAGATATCATTTGTAAGTTTCAGGGAAGGAAAAAAAATCTTCCTGGAGGTGTGATTCCCATACCTTTCCAGGATGTGCAGCCTCTATCCCTTGGAAAAATGCGAATGCTAAATGGGAAGTAGGGAAACAGGAAAAACATGGCAGGCTGCACACTCCGTGTGAGTTGGGAATTCTGTTGGCAGTGAGCAGGCTGGACAGCTGTTAACGGATGGGGGCTGTGCAGGTGCTGGTGGTGCTGATGGAGGAGGGCAAGGCTTTCAGGAGAAGAGATATAAGAGAAGCCAAAAGTGTTCTGGTAAAATGAGGAAGGTGACCAAGGACCCCAAGGAGCGATGTGGCTGTGGGGAGTTAGGAACTATTGTCCACTGCTGGTGGGCCTGTATGTATGTACAGCCATCATGGAAGTGATTTGATGATCTCTAAAACAGATGGAAACTGAGCTACCATATGACCCAGCAATACTCCTATTGGACATATACCCAGAAGAGGTAAGAAACAAACCATGACCAGATATCTGTGTTCTAATGTTCATCGTGGTTCAGTTCACAATCACAATCTATTCCTGTTCAGAGAGGACCATAGGGGCGGCTCCACCACAAGACATGGCATCCCTCACTGACCCTTAGCACTAGAGGGGATAACACAGGAATTGTGCCTGACCTGACTTCATTACATTGGGATGAAATGTTAAGAGTAAGCAACAGTAATCAAGGGGAACAAAACAATGAAGTCCATGAGGGATACCAAAATAGACTGGGGCCAAGGCATGATGTTTCATCAGACTTGACCTGAAAACACTCCTAACATCAGAAAACGGCCTGGAAGTATATATAGGCATTTCCTCTTTTGTTGCTGTTATTATTTATGCTTTGTTTTGTCTTCCTTTGTTGTTTGCTTTTGTCTTGTTTTTGTGCTTATTATTGGCGGGATAAACAATTTGGAGGAGAAAGCAATGGACTGGTGGTTCCAGTGGGGCATGGGAGAGGGGTACGTGGGAAGCGAGGAGGGGGGATTTCAACCAACTTAGGGGAAGGGAACAACAAATGATCTAAAATCAATGGCGAGTAGGTCATAGGGTGCTGGTGGAACATGATCAAGAGCAATGTAACTGAGAGGAATTACTGAAACCCACATGAAGGCCAGGCATGATAGTGGGATAAGAGGAAAGTAAAAGGAAATAGAGGAAAGAACTAGGAGACAAAAGACAATTAAAGAGGTCTAAATAAAGGTATGTACATATGTAAATATATTCATATATAGCAATAGGAAAATATGTCTATGTACATATAATTATATGTTATGTATTAAGGTAGCAGATGGACACTGGACCTCAACTCAAGTACTTCTTTCAATGCAAGAACATTTTGTTCCAATAATCTGGCATTCTGTGATGCTCATTTTCCTGATGTTATCGCTGAAGACAAAATGGGTGCATAAGCAAATGTGATGAAGAAAGCTGATGGTTCTTGGATATCAAAAGATAAAGTGTCTGGGGTCTTCAAGGCTTGAAGATAAAAAAGCGACCATCTAGCTAAGACGCAATAAAGCTCACATGGAAGAGACTCATCAGCCTGTGTGACCATGAGGTGTTGAAAGGATCAGGCATCAAAGTCCCAGAATACAAAATCATATCAAGGTGAATGAGGGAAGCATGAAATGAAGACTGAAAGCCCATCTATAGACAATTGGACATCTCCTTACAAAAGGGTCACAAGAAAGAGATAAGCCAGACAGGGTGCAGTATAGCATGATGAGACAATTTTCCTCCAGATCTTCAAAGCCCCCTGCCAGTCATGACCTCAATTCTATCTTACAAATATGACTAGATCAGAACATGTACACCCTACAGATACGAGCCCATAACACAGGAAATCCAGAACAGAGAAACCCCTCAGGATCAATAATGAGAATAGAGATACCAAAAGGATAAGGAGAAAGTGGGGGAGAAAGGGAGAATTGATCACTAGAATTGATATATAACTTCCTTTCAGGGGGATGAACAACAGAAAAATATGTGAAGGGAGACAGATGATGATGTAATATATGAAAATAATAACCTATAAATTATCAGGAGTTCAAGAGGGAGGAAGGGTGGAGGAGGGAGGGGAAAAATAAGGAGCTGATATCAAGGGTTAAAGCAGATGCTGTATCTTATAATAGCTGGACACCATCAGCTTTCTTCACTTTTGCTTATGCACCCATTTTGTTTCCAGCAATCATGCCAGGAAGGTGAGCATCACAGAAAACCAGGTTGTTAGAGCTTAATGTTTTTGCACTGAGGGAGGATTTGAGTAAAGACCCAATGTCCATCTGCTGCCTTGATACTTAACATAAATATAGGTATATAGATCTATGTCCCTATCATTATATATAAATATATTTACCTATGCGTGTGCCTGTGTTTATACCTGTATAAATGTTCTTTGTTTCCTAGCTTTTCCCTCTATTTCTTTTTACTTTCCTCTTGTTCTACTTTCATTTTCAATCTTCATTCAGTTTTCAGTAATTTCTTTCAGCTAAATTGCACTTGATTGAACCCCATCAGGCAATCCATACCTGCCTCACCATCTATTTTAGATCACATGTTGTTCCCTTCTCCCTGGGTTTGTTGGCGCCCCCTTCCTTGCCCCCACCTTCCCCATTCTCATGTGCTCCAGAAGTGTTGGTCCCAGTGTTTTCTCCTCTGGATTAGTTATCTTGCCTATCTTACATAGATAGACATGGAAAAGAAGAAGAAGAAGAGAAAAGCCTCCAAATAGTTCCCGGTCTGTCTGTTGATCTTTATGAATGTTTTCCAATAGAATCAAATGAGGTGCCAACTTCTGCCCTGAAGCCTGTTTTGGGGGTTCCTCAGGGACTTCACTGCTTTGCTCCCCTTGCTGCTGTTGTACCCCCTTTGTGTTTCACCTTGGGGTGTGTGTGTGTGTGTGTGTGTGTGTGTGTGTAGGCGGAGACATGGGAAGGGGCAGTCAGACTGGGCACCATTCCTACATTGTGTTTCCAGTGTTGTCCCCGCAGCACTATGGGCCAGTGAGGTGAACGCTGTGTCTCATGGTGGGGCTGGCTCTACGGTCCTCTTTGTGCATGGGTTGCCCTGAGCAGGAATATTGTCATTGGGGTTTGTTGAGCCAGGGTGTGCTCCACTCTGTCTCACTCTCTTTCCATCCCTCTTACTTTGCTTCTCTGTATTCTTAGCAGACCCATCCCTCTCCCCAAGCTGTATCTTTAGTGCTGTCCTCTGGAGTGCATGCTTCTGGGGAAGTGGACCAATGTAACTAGGATTGGGGTCAGCCCAGCAGACCTCTCTGTTGGTTTTGCTGCTTCATGCTGGTATGACAAACTTCTTTAAAGAAAGAAACTCTTCTTTCTTCTATCTCAGTCTAGCTAATATTACACTGAAATATCTTGGTTTCTCTGTGGAAGAGCAGAGTGATGGGGATATGTGGCATATGACAAGGTCTCACCATTTTTCCTTTTATTTGTTTTTTTTGGGGGTATCACTGCCCTCTGGTGGTGGGTGTAGGAAGCCCAGCCTTTGCTCCTGTGGAGCTGGAATTGAACCTCCATCCCAGTGGGTCGCAGTCCCGTGCACAACCACTATACCACCGGGGCTCAATCCCCATTCTTCCTTTTTTATCATACAATTGAATAGTTCAACCATACCAAAGGGAACTGTACAATCACCACCACATCAATCTTAGAGTATCTCCTCCCTCATGGTAAATTACCTTTAAAACGAGTTGTGCAATCACAATCAGTGCTAGTGTTCTCTCTCTCTCTCCCCCTCATTTTTTATTTCCCAAAGCCCCTCTCCTTCCCTGTCACTCTCACCCTGAATTCACTATATCCCCCCATCAGTTATTGCCATTATGCGTCCACTCCTCCTATGCTTCACAGCTGAGGAACCCAACAGAAAACAATAAAAGACAAATCACACTTAGTTGGAAAGGATAAGATCATATTAGTATAAAGACAAAAATACAAATAATGTGCAAGAAGGAGAAGACTCCTCCCACCCCCATCAACATTCAAAAAGAAATTTCTGTCTGGAACATTTCTTTTGAAAGTTTAAGCTCTTTAGATACTAGATTGCTACCTCTTTTTTTTCTTTTCCCTCAGAGAAAACCCTTATTTCAGCCCTGCTTCTTCAGCAGGACACAGTTCAGGATGCCAAAGGCCTCCAACTTTGCAGAATGTGTATCCACTTGCCCAAGGTCCCAGGACAGCCACAGGCTTATCTGGGACCTGAAGACCTGACTCAGGTTTTGTGAGCATTAGTAGTGATATGCACCCTACATTCCTTGTTTACCAGTGATTTTAACAAAAAGAGACTAGGGGCTAATTGTGCAATAGGCCATCAATTGCTTATATTTAAATTCAAGTTGAAGCTGGAGAAAATTAAAACAAACCCATGCAACCCAAAACACAACCTTGAATCTAACCTTCCTGGATTTGGAGAACATCTCAAGAACAAATTTGACTCTCAAAACAAATGATTGAAGGCCTGATAAGCTGTAGAAGAACATCAAGAACATCATCCATGAAGAAAGGAAATGATCATTAAAAAGACAGGAAAGAAAGAAAAGATCACCTTAGAGCAACTAAAGCAAATGGGGGAAACGATGATGCCAAAGAGCTGAACAGAAAGTTTCACAAGGAAGCTCAAAAAGACAAAGTAAAATATATTTTTTACTTAATCATTTTATTGGGGGCTCATATATCACTTTTCACAATACGTAGTTACATATACTGTGTCAAGCACCTTCACACACACCTTAACGTTCTCCAAATATCTGCTTTTCCACTTGGCCCTTGATATCAGCATCTCATCGTTCCCAAAGTAAAATATTATAATGAAATGTACACAGACCTGGAATTAGAAAGCCCCAAAGGAAGAACACTCTCAATGCAAATATCATGGTGAAAGAACTGATGAAAAAAGAATTAAGCTTTGAATTGGAAGATTGAAAGAGTCTGTGGGCAAATATCAAATGACCAAGGAGTGGAAGGCGTCTACAGAATCACTGCACCAAAAAGAATTGGCCAACATCCAACCATTTCAAGGGCCAGCATATAATCAAGACCAATGGTGCTGAAGAAAAGTTGCACTGAAGGCATTATCCAAAAGCAAGGCTGCAGAAATTGATGGAATACTAATTAAATGGTCTCAACAAGTTGATGGATCACTGAAGAAACTCATCTGTGCCAAGAAATTTGGAAGTGATCCATATGTGTACCCACTCCAAAGAAAGGTGACCCCACAGGATGTGGAAATTATCAAGCAATATCATTAAAAGCACATGCAAGCAATTTTTTTTCCTGAAGAAAATTGAAAAATGGTTACATTGACAAAGAACTGCCAAAGTTGCAAGATGGATTCAGCATGAGGAATATCATCACTGACTGACATTAGAAAAATGTTTACTTGTGTTCCATTAACTATGCAAAGGCATTAGACGGTGTAGGCAAAGGGAGCAAACTATGGGTAACCTTGAGAAAAATGGAATTCCAGAAGACTTCACTGTGCTCATGTGACCCCTACAAATGGATCAAGACGCAGTCGGGCTAATAGAATAGCTTTTAAATAGAACAATGGTTTAAAACCAGAAAAAATGTGCATCAAGATTATATCCTCTCACAATACTTATTCATTTTTTATATTTTTATTTTTACTTAATTTATCATTTCTTATTCATTTTGTGTGCTGAGCAAATAATTAGAGAAGCTGGATTATGTGCAAAAGAACTTGACATAAAGATTGGAGAAAGGCTTATTAGCAACCTGTGTTCATGCTTCCTGAAAATGAGGAGGACTTGAAGGACTTGCTGATAGAGATTAAGAATGACAGTCTTAAGCAGCCATCTAGGTCAGAAGCAACAAAGCCCACATGGAAGAAGCACACCAGTCTGTGTAACCACGAGGTGTCAAAGGGATCGGTGTCAGTCATCAAAGAACGAAAAATGATATTATTATAAATGAGGGGGAGTGCAGATTGGTGTGTCAGAGATGGTTCTCTAGAGAAATAAAACCAGGACACTAGTAATTCTCTTTATATATTTATATAGAGAGAAGGGTATATAAGATAAGAAAGAAACAGTTAAGTAATCTATAAAGCAGTACAGATTGCTCAGTGCAGCTCACTTGCATGAGACAGCTAGAAGACTGGCAGTCCTTCAAGTCTTGAGGACCGCTGAGTAGTCCTCTGTAGAGCAATTCAGGCTATCTGGTCACAGGCAGCAAACAGCAGAGCAGGTCACCAACAGTCAGCCAGATGACAGAATCCAACAGTCGCCAGCTCAAGAGATGTATATCCCAGGAGCGTGGCGAAGTAGGGCTTGAAGGAACCTCAACTTACAGCTCCACAGTCCACGATTAGGTGTCCCATGGGCAGAGTTGCTTGGAGGTTGAGGCACAGGGCGAACAAAGCAGCTAGTTGGTCTGAAGATCCCAAAACAAGAGAGAGGGCGGAACGCGCTGAGCCCTTCCTATCTCTGCCCTTCAATTCATCCCATGTGTTCATTGGCTGTGCCTTTACAACAGACTCACCAATCTTCTGTGGCCATGTTGGCATAACAAACCTACCCATCACAATTGGGAACCCAAAGTCCATCTGCAGGGAAAGCGACACCCCCTTACAGAAGGAGAGGAGATGAGCCAGTCAGGGTACAGTGTAGCAACAATGAAATATGTAACTTTCCTGTAGTTCTTTTTTTGTTTTGTTTTGTGGGCCTCGCTGCCTCTGGTGGTCGTGAGTGTTACCCAGTGCTTCTGAGAGCTGCTGCTGGATTTGAACCGCCAAGCCCGCGGCCCACAGTCCCGCACACAACCACTTATGCCACCAGGGCTCATCCCTCCTCTAGTTCTTAAATGCTGCTCTTCGCACCCCCCCCCCACTGCTATTATTATCTGAATTCTACCTTAAAATCCATTTAGACCAGAGGATGTACACTGGTACAGATAGGAGCTAGAAACATGGGGAATCCAGGACAGGTGATTCACTTAGGACTAGTGGTGAGAGTGGTGATACTAGGTGGGTGGAGGGAAGTGGGGGGGGCACCTATTTTAAGGATTTACATATAACCTCCTCCCTGGGTTATGGACAAGGAAATGGGTGAAGGAAGACATCAGACAGGGCACGATATGACAAAATAACATTAATTTATAGATTATCAAGGCTTCATGAAGGAGGGGGAGTGAGGAGGGGGTGGAAAAAGGAGGAGTTAATACCAAAGGCTTAAGTAGAAAGCAAATGTTTTGAGAATGATGATGGCAACAAATGGACAAATGTGCTTGGCATACAATTGATGGATGTATGGATTGTGCTAAGAGTTGTATGAGCTCCAATAAAATGATTTTTTAAAAAAATGACAGTCTTTAGTATGGATACAACTCAATATAAAGCAAATCAAAATCCTCACAACTGGACTAATAGGTAACATCATGATAAACAAAGAAAAACTGAAAGTGTCCAGAAAGATTGCCCTGTGACAGCTGTGGGAGAGGTGGTGGGAGAGTTGATCTGGGAATGGTGGTGGAGGTCCATGACTAGGTCCAGATTGGGGTGACCAGGAGAGGAGCAATGACATGAAATACCTGTGGCAGAGAGATCCTAGAAGACGGATGTGGGCTGTGGGGAGTTGGACCTGTTGAAGGATGGTGGCTGATAGTGGTGACCAAGCCAGGGAGAAGAAGAAGAGTTTGAGTAAGACTATTGAGGGGGTGGGAATGGAAAATACCAGAGAAACAGTATACGACAGAATTACAAAGTGAATTTGAAAAGCAACATTAAAGGAAATGACTAAGACGTGTGGTGGTTGTGACATACACACAGGTAGATGGAGGAACTCCCAGAAATGCAAAACGAGGGACAAAATGACTCTAGCAAAGCATTTGTTTCCAAGAGAATAAAGATCCCCTTTGAAATGTGAACAACATAGTTTTCCTCTGGTCACTCTATTGGGGACATAAATAGCTTTGCAGTAGCGTGGATAATCATGCACCAGTGAGACTCAACCCTGAGACTCAACGTGAGCTGCTCACTTCAGAACCGACAGTCAGCAGCTGATACAAGAAGCAGAAAGAAGAGTCTTTGCAGTCAAGCAGCATAGAAGACTCAGCACGACTCCATGTTCTTAGCTCTGGGCTTGCAAGGCTCTGGGAAAGAACTCAGAGGAGCTGGTGAGCAGTAAGGACCTCAGATATCATTTGTAAGTTTCAGAAGACAAAATCAACAAATGACTTCCTTGAGGAGTGATTTCCATAACATGGGAAACTACGCGAATGCTGAGTCAGAAGTTGAGAAGCCAGAAGAACATGGCAGGTTGCACACTCCGTGTGAGGGGGGGATTCTGTTGGCAGTGAGCAGGCTGGACAGCGGCTTAGGGATGGGGGCTGTGCATGTGTGCAGGTATTGATGGTGGTGGAGGAGGGCAAGGCTTTCAGGAGAAGACTTCTAAGAGAAACCATAAGTGTTCTGGGGAAATGAGGAAGGTCACCAAGGACCCCAAGGAGCAATGTGGACTCTGAGAAGGGAATTAAGTGGCTACCCTTGAAGAGTAAGTGTTCATGGAAGGGAGTGACATGGAGAGGTTCTGCTCCTATTTGAAAAAAGTTAAGAAAAGGCCATCTACCAGAAATCTGAATGGCCAATAGCATATGAGACAATGTCCCTGTGTTAGTCCAGGTAGACTAGAGAAACAAATCCATGCATATGGATATAGGGAAAGGTTTAGATACAAGAGGAATGGGATATTGGGAAAGCATCCCAACCCAGTCCAGTCCAAGGTCATAAATCCAACATTAGCCCATATGTCCGATATCAGTCTATGAAGTCTCCTTCTGACTCACGAAGCACATGCAGTCAAAGCATCCCAGTGCTGGCAGGGGTCTCCCTAAGGCTCCTCACTCCAGGGCTCAGGGTCCATCAACAGCATCCAGTGGTGATAGAAGCAACTCAACACTGGCAGGGGTCTCCACATGGCTTCTTCAGCTTCAGAGGATAGTTCCATCAGGGTAAGGCTGTGGGACTCCTCCTCCAGCTCCTCCAGTTCCTTGGACGCTGCCCTCGTGTCTTGTCAGTAGTTCGTTATCTCAGAGACTGACTCCCAGAGACTGAGAGTCAAGTCTCTCTTCTCCAATTGTGAAACACTATGAGACTTCCCAGAATTCTCAAGAGGAAGCCATGCCCACACGAGGCCTCATTGACTACTCATTGGCTATCTCCAGATTAACAGGCTAGACTCCACCCTACATCCCAATCATGAAATTGACATCACAAATACATGACTGCCACAGTCCCCAATCATTACTCATAAAGAAAATGCAAATTAAAACAACTATGATATACCACCTAACACCCTCCATTATAGCCCAATTTAAAAAATCAGAAAATAACAAGTGTTGGAGGAGCTTGAGAAGATAGGAACTCTTGCCCACCGCTAGTGGACCTGTAGGTTTGTATAGCCATTATCAAAATTGATTTGACGGGAGCTGAAACAGATGGAAATCAAGTTACCATATGACCCAGGAAGCCCTCTATAGAGCATATACCCAGAAGAAGTAAAAAACAAACCATGGCCAAGCATCTGTGCTCTAATGTTCATGGCAGCACAGTTCACAATCACAAGGAATTGGAAACAACCCAAATTTCCATCAATGGAAAAATGGATTAAAAAAACTGGTACCTACATACAATGAAAAGGCTATATACTTAGACATACTGTAGGCTCTTCTGGGGGCATGGAGAACTCATTGAAAGAAGAAATCTCTCTTGCCTTCATATAGCACAAGAACCTTGAAATGTTAAATTGAACCTTGGTAAGCTATTGAAAGGCTTTCTGTGGTTCTAAAGAAGGCAGCTAGATTAGACTTCAAAAGGATCTCATTCTACAAGGGCCAAGAGCGTGTGACACATATCTTGAAAGTCCGACCCAAACCAGATGCCAGTTCACCTCCTGGCAGGAGGGTGAGCATGGATGAAGAATTCCTGACCATTTTCAGGACAGAGAACAAAGGACATATGAATAGTTTTGCCAACACAAACTATTACAACTCCATACGGGAAGAAACATCTCATGTACACACTCTACCTGGGACAAAGAAAAGTCTAGTAGAAACATTTGTGGTCAGGATGTCAGATAAAGGGTTAAGATACAGATGGGACTCTCAGGAATGTTTGGTCTAGATGTGCCCGAGCCTAAAGCTGTGACAAGTGATACTGATGGCAGTGGTTGTCAGAGAAGCACTCAATTGTCAGGATGCCCAGCTCTGCCCGGTCTGCAACCTCTGAAGTGAGAGCAGCAGGTCTGAGGGAGCCCCTGGGCTCTGACCGCCCCTGCTCAGCCTCTCTGGCTACTCGGGGGGGGGGCTATCTTAGTTTCAGGAAGAGGGAGCAGTAGAAACAGCCCTTAGGCTGGGTGCTAGTGGCCCCCATTGGCTGGGATTGTGGAGGCTGAGGAGGACAAAAAGGAAGGAGAGGCAAAGGGCAGGTCTCCACGTCTCTCTGACCCAAGGAGCTACAGGTCATTACCGATTCTGTCAGGATTGAACAATATGATTCGTAAAGCATCTTATAGGCCCCATGAGGGGCAGGAGGTGATGGTGGGAATCCCAGAGGAACCTGGCATCCTTTATGATATTGAATGCCATGACTGACACATCAACTGATGCATCCTTTTCTGGATGCATAATTACATTAAAGCAGTAATTAGGTGGGTTTGGGGAGTTCTCATAGGCTTTTCCTGACCCCATCAGAATAATAATTGTCACTCAGTCATCTGGGCAGAGTGAGAACAGGGCACTGGGAAGGAAGCCTGACCCTGTAGTCACCTGGACTTGTCTATATGTCCTGCCCAGCCAGGTCCTTGTCCTGCTATCTCCCCTGATAATTTGTACCCTTTGCCACCCACACCAACAGACCCTCTCCCTCTCTTCCATGGGGATCTAGGGCCCCACAGAACGGAGAACTTGCCTGGCAGCGTCCTGTGAGCAGAATGGTTTTTTCTGAGGGCTTGTTACTGAGAAGAGCACATCTTGATGGCCTACAATGCATAGTTAACAGCTTCTGAGTGTCAGTGGGTCCACACATTTTTAGGTGCCAGTCCTACTAGAAAGGAGAGTATAAGGTAGAAGTCCCCTGTGATGTCCCGCCAGACTCCTGCTTCTGATGGAAGCAAATATGAGAACAAGAGGAAGGCATATTGCTGGTTTTTGTGTTCCATTTTCTTTTTTTGTGTGTGTATTCCATTTTCTAATTCTGCATATTTTTCAACTGAGTAGTTGATTAGGAATCTTTCTTCTTTCATAACATAGCTTTTATACTATGACTTTCCTTTTGAAAATGTGCTCTGTGTCCCATAGATTTTCACAGAAGATGCTGTCTTTATCATCACTTCTAAATAACTTCGAGCTTCTGTATTAATTTCATTTGTTTCTGAGTCATGTCCAAAGTTTTACATGTTCCAGTTTTCCAACTGATAATTATTTCCAATTTCATACCACAAACTGTTGTGGTTGGAGAACATATGGTAAATGATCCAAGATTTTTTACACTGAAGGATGCTCCTTGGGTGGACTAACATGAGGTCTCTCTTGGAGAATGACTCTTGTGTGTAGAATGAAAACTAATGCTTTGGAGGGAGTCAACTTTATGTGTGAATTGGGTTCTGTTCATTGTCTTCTGTTTCTTTAAAAAAACTTTTTAGGGGGCTGAGCCCCGGTGGCGTAGTAGTTGTGTGCGGGACTGCGGCCCACTGGCATGGAGGTTCAATTCCAGCAGCAGCTCCAAGGCTGCTGAGCCTCCTACTCTCACTACCAGAGGGCAGTGATGTGCCCCCCCCCCAAAAAAAAAAGAAAAAAAACGTTTTAGATGTCCTGCCCATGATTGAAGTGCTCTTTTAAAATCTCCTACACTTGATGGTCTATTGCTTAGTATGTAATGAGAAGGCGCAGACACCAGATGGCTCCTGTGGAGCAATGGTTCTCTGGTATATGATCTACTCACCATGGTGAGTGTGGTCTGTGAGCAGATGAAAGGACTGTGCAAACAAGGTGCTGGTGGACTCCCAAGGGGACTGGACAGCTTGTTCACAATGTAAAGAAGGCGTTCTGCACACCGATAGGGGTGGGGCCAGCCAAACACAACAAATCAAACCCTAAAGGTAAGACTAGCCACTTTTGACAATCCTTTCAGGCTAAAAGAGTTGATTCCAGTGCCTGTGGGGAACAGGACCCTCACGACTGCCATAACGACTGCTATAACTCTGGTCTGGGAGCTCCGTGTGGCCATGACAATGAATGAGCAAATCAGCAGAGGAGCAGACTGCTCTGGGAGGGACCACTGGTGTTAAAGAAGGAAAGGTGTTGGAATTCGAAGGTGTGTCTGACCTGCCCTCCATCTCCATGCAGTTCAGGCTGACCCTGGTGGTGCTACTCTGCCCCCTTTGTGAAACGCCAGTGGTCAGATACAATTATCAGGCCATTGTTGCACCATGAAATCAAACCACCCCTCCCCCCTGTCCTCTATTGAACCGAATCTGAGAGGAACCCACATACGAAGATTGAGCACTAACCAGGAGGGCAGCTGAGGGCACAGGCTGAGGCTGGGTGGCCCCGTAAGGGGGTGCAGAGCCAGGGGGCATCAGAGGCCACACTTCCATGTGAACTCTCAGCTCAAGGGGGCACAGGACACCTGATGGTGTCAGGCACAGCCTATACTCACCCCCCAGGGGGCCCGGGTTGCCATCTCTATGAGAAACCCAGGTGGTGAGTTCAGAGTCACGGCGGAAACCTGGTTGAGGTCATGGGAAGACACGAGATGCTGCCGGGAGGTCACAGGAGAGCGCGTCATGGGGACTGAGCCTGGAGCCTGTGCCGGCTGCTACCTCAGAAGCTTCCACCGGGTCCATGGGGGACAGTGAGGGTCAGGGGACCCTGTAGACCTCAAGCAGGGGGTGGTCACAGACCCTGGGTCTTGCATGGCGGGCCCACTCTGGGTGAGCTGAAGGCAAACCTCAGGGACCCAGGCTGACCGGGAAGGAGACTTATTGTGAGAGCTACAGGGTTGCCTATCCATTGCTGCTGTCTGTGCCAGGGCAGTCCGTGCTGGGCACGCTCACTTCCTGTCCTGATCACAATCAGCTCAGTCTGTGCAAGAGGCTTTCCATGGGCTGGACAGATGCCAACGTTGAGGGGAAGCCATCCTCCTGTAGGGACCAGGCCTCTTTTCCGGGAAGGGGGGGATGAGGTATTTGCGGGTCATGGTGGGACGTAGTGTGGTTTGGGCTGGCGGGGGGAGCAGCACAGTGGGGGAGAAAGGGGGTTCCTGTGAATTCACCAGAAGAGGTTCCTTCAGAATCCAGGGGACAGACGTGCAGGGCGGTCTCAGCTGTGGTTGCAGGCACAGGGCAGCCCTCTCTGAATCACATTGACTTTGTGGACAGGACCAGTTATCAGGCTGCACTGCTGGTCGTTCCAGTGTGGCTGATGTCACCCCCAGCCCTCCTGACCTTCTCCTCTGCTCTGAGTCCCCTCTGCCTGTGACCTCGGATTCCCTGCTCTGTCCTTAAGTTCCAGGAAGCAGCACTCCGTCTTAGGCTGGCTCCTGCCCACATGTGACCCCCGGAGCTCTGAACTCTGCCAGCTCCTGTTTTCCATCCCCTTTGCTGCTTGTCCCTCAGGGTCACTTACTACCAAGAAATCCAGACTTCACCTCTGTCCTCTCCCCGGTCTCCATGCCTCCTGCCACAGCCCTCTCCAGGAAAAACAAAACACCTCCCAGAAAGCCCATTACCCTCCTGTCTATTAATACAGTAACCCTGTGCAGAGCTCTCAGACTGTAAATTCATAAAGGGGCAGAGAGTCTTATCTCCCCACCCACCTGGTGCCTAATTCCTAGAGCCAATAAGACTCCTGTCCAGGAAAAACAGAAACCCAGAACTGCACACACCACCTCCCCTCTATGATTGCCAGGGTTTCCCAGGAGGATTCTCCTTGAGAGGGCTGGTTAATGGGCAACTGACCCCGGAGTAGGACCTCTGGCACGGTACCCTGAATGGGATTCCTCTCTGGCAATACCCAGGGCATCTGTAACACAGCTCTCCCTGCCTCCCTTTCTGCACCCCTGCACCCTCCTCTCAGAATCAACCTTCTCCAAGGATCCCACTGCCCTTCCTTTCTCCCTGACTCTCACTCACTCCCGTCCCCTCTGTGCATGGCTCACCACCACTCATTCCCCTTCCTGGAGGCCCAGTGACCTGACAGAGCACCTCAGGGCTGGATCTCCCTGTTTCCAGCCACCTGTGTCCACTCTAAGCCGCTGGTTTCCCCGTGCCTGAACATGGTATGTACTTAGTGAAAGGTTGTGGAATCAACAGTGTCAGGCTGGGCCATCGCTCCAATTCGGATAAAATTTCCCGATGATGCTCTGGACTCAGGCCCCTGTGCTGCTCCCAAGCAGAGCGCTCCCACGCTGCGCCAGGAGCCCCAGACCCTGGTCACGCACACTGTCCTCTGCTTGGCGTCGTCTGGGAAGAGCCTCCTGGCTCTCCTGTTGCACTCACATCCGGTCCCTTGTCTTGAGTAGATCTGTTGCATGTCGTGAGTATTGGAAAGAGATGAATAAGACTGTGGTTTGCAATGGAGGTTCCATGAGATAAGATTCTTTCAAATCCCGCCCTCCACCCCTACCCCTTGCACCTGGTTGAGCACTTATAAAACAGGGACTGTCTCCAATACGAGAGAGCCCACAGAGGATCAGGACGATTCAGAATGCTCGCGGCCAGCCCCCCCTCCAGCAGCCTCCCCAGCCTGCACTTTCTTCTGCTCTTGCTTGGTCTCAGCCTTCAAGTCCCTCAGACCCAGGAGGCGCCTCTGATAACACAACAACTTATGACTTACTGCGCCATGATCGACGAAATGCTGCGGATCCTAAACTCCCCGACACCTGCCCATCCACGAGTGAGTACTTGGGACAAATGGGGCAGAGGGCAGGGAGGGACCAGCAGTTAACTTGGAGCTACAGGACTCACGGGCTCTTTCTTCTTCTGACCCCACAGGTTCTCACGAGTGAAGAGCAGAACATTCTGAATGTAAGAGCTCAGCACTGCTGTGGGGCACAGCTGGCTCCTCACCCAACTTCTTCTGGGGAGCCCCAGATACCTCTTTCCACCCCGCCTAGCCGGATTGTTTTACTAGTAAAATCGTGCCGACCCCACACAGTCGGTGGACCTGCCTGAGGATAAATGATGTCAGGAGCATGGCTACCACTGTGAGGGGCTCAGGACGGGGCTGGCTTTCTTTCTCCTGCACCAAGGTCCTTAGGGGTCGTAACTTATTGGATGCAGCCTCCCAACAAAGACCATGTGCAGAAAGACCTTGCCGTGTCTCTGGTGCTTACCACAGTGCTTGCATGAGGTCCCAGCTGTGTCCAAACCCATAACCAGGATGGTCCCCATCACAAATGAGGTCTTGAGCTCCATTTTCAGTGGGGCGTCTGCTGGACTGGCAGGCCAACCTTTTCCCTGGGAACGTTTAGGCTTTCTCTTTTCCCTCTAAACCCCGGGAAGATGTTTTCCACACCCACCAGTGCTGGGACATCCTTTACCATGATCATTTCCAAAGCCATTTGGCTTCAACGGCTCTGTCTTGCCTTGGTTTGCCTGGTATTTCTCTGGCAAACAAGAGGGTGAAGTCTTTCCTGAGCTTACCACTGCTGTTGGGTGCTGTCATGATGGTTACAGCTCATGGTGACCCTGCGTCCAGTGAGTGAACCTCTGCCCACCCCTGTGCCAGCCTCCCCACTGTTATAATGTGCCAGCCCTTTATTGCAGCCACTGGGACAGCTCATCTTGTTTCACACTTTCCCTCTCTGGATGGTCCTTGTCTCCTCTGATGCCCTTCTGGTCCTCAGACTGGCCACTTCCAGACCTGGGGCTCTAAGATTGTTCTCCTTTATCTGGTCAAGACGTGAGCCCTGCTCACTGTGCTCTTAGCCTCAGTGCTCCCCTTGATGGAGTCTCTGTCTTTTGGAGAGCTTCTTCTGGGAAGTGGTTTTCTCCTCCGTATTGGAAGACCCCATGCTCTCCAGGCAGTTCACATGGCCATGGGGCTCAGTATTGGGTGTGGACTCTCCTCCAAGCCTGTGCCCTTTCAGGAAACTGTGAGACAACAAGGGGTCTGAGAGGGAATTGTTCAGTGACACCCCTGAAAGCAGGCTTGACACACAGGATGATTTCGCCCTGACCTTGGGAAGGACCCTCTCAGACTTCCCTCCTCACGTGCCTTCTTTGTGTTTTAGACATCGGACTTCCTGAGGTCAAACCTGGAGGCATTCCTGCTAGCTGAAAAGACCACTCGCATAGAAAGACCAGAAATCTTCAGGAACCTTCAGGTGAGTGAGGCAGTTACGGGACTGGGAGCTCTTTGTCTTGGTTCTTCCTGCCACTTTGAGAGAAGCCTCCGTCCTGCCGTTCACAGTGGAGACCCTCGGTTTTCCCCTTGGAGTCTAATCGTCTGCTTTGACATTTTCCCACAGAAATTCGAGCCACTCCTGCAGAAAATGGCACTCCAGGTAAGCAGTTTCCCCAAGGTGGTGTCCTGGACATGACTTTCAGCCTGCACCACCTTCCCCTACTGCCACCTTCCAAGGTGGCCTCATTTAATCCCATTTCTTGGTTTCTTCATAGGCAGACTCAATCTCCATCAAGAATGACTGGGGAGACTTCTGTCGGAAGCTATCTCTGTATTTGCGAAGACTCAAGACACATCTTCCCAAGCTCCTGAGTTCGCCAGACTCCTGAGTTCAACAGGCGGCTACCTGACTGAGCCTTTGGGTCTGGGAAACTCTTAAGAGGCCAGGTGTCTGAAGATTGCCTCTCGCCCCGTCCTGTGAAGTTAGAAGGCTCGGTCATCTGATATGAAATGAACAGCTTCCATGTGCTTTCTACATTATTTTTTCACTTTGCCTTTTGATCTCTATTTATTGGTATATTTATGTATTTATATATTTATTATTATCTCTGTAATGTGAAGACTATTTATTTTTGTAACAGAGTCCTGCTTTGTTCCCTTGAACAAAACTCAGGACATGTTCATTGATACCTGAGGATTTAAACTGGTTGCTTCTCATCTGTCAAAATAAACCACCTTCTCTCCAACATGGCCCTGTTGTCAGTGTCTCTGAATGATTCTTGTCCTGTTGTCATTGCTGTTAGGCACCATGGTGTCTGTTCCAACACATAATGATTCTATGTCCAAATAAATTACATACTGCCAAATCGGTCTTAGTCCTCACCATTGCTGCAGTGTTTGAGTCCATTGTAGTAGCTGCTGTGTTAATTCTTGTCATTTGGGGTCCTCCTGGTTTCTGCTGCCCCTCCTCTTTACCACATATGAATGTCCTTGTTCTCTCTTGATAACATGTCCAAAGTTCATGCAATGCAGTGTCACCAACTTTGCCTTTAAGGAGTACTCTGACAATTAACCCAAGGCCACACAGATCGTTAGTGGCAGTGTCAGCACTTGCAGGCAGTGGGTTCTCCCTTCAGAGCAACCTCAGTTCCATGCCTCCCCCTAGTGTCTGGACCAGAAACTGAAGAAGTGTCATTCTCCACAGGGTTCTTTGCAACAGTAACTATTTCCTAACAACTATAATTCAATGTAGCAGGACTGCTCACCTTAGGGTATGCCTTGGGGGACATTCTGCCTCAGGGAAGAGTGAGTAGGGTGAATGCTTTGACCAGATAAAGACCCCCAGGGCTGGAAATAGACATAGCATGTGAACTATGAGGGCGTCACCTTAGTTCTCAAAGTAACTTTGGACTGTGATGGGAAAGCTTAGCAGTTCGAAATCACCACCAGTTCTGAAGGAGAAACATGAGGCTTTCTACTCCCACAAATAGTTCTGGTCCCAGAAACTCAGAGAGTCCATTCTCCCCGATCCTCTGGGGTTGTCAGGAGTAGGAATTGACTCAATGAAAGCGAATTGGGTTTTTGGTTAACAACTAATTTGTGCATCTCCTTATATCTGACTCAGAAAGCTAGACTGTGCTTGGAAACCATACAATTGAGGAAGTGGTGTCTGACCTCAGGTCCGGTGCTCTTTATGGGACTTTTGAGAATTAGAGAGGCTAATGCTGTCTCATGGCATGCTGGTATAAAACGATTTTTGCTCCTGTCTCCACCACGGAGATCATACACCTATAAGGGCTGTTAGCGAGTCAGAGAGGACAGGACTGAGGAACTAGTGTCACTGGGCCTGAAGGACCACATGGCAGGTTGAGGTCACACTGATGAGTGATCCTCTAGGCTTCAACCCTCAAGTTTCCTGTCACCACCATGCTAGCAATTTTTCTTGTGGTTCCCCACTTACCCACTCTGTTCAGAGTAGAGTTCTGCCTTGGAATAGTGTCAGTACTCTACATTGAATCATGTTCCCCCAAAGTATGTGTTGTCAATCGTCACTCCTACACTATACCTTGTATTCTAGTTCAATTTGAAGCTTAAGAACACAAAGACAAAACCACAAGAGTCAACGTACAACTTTTGAGTATCTCCTATCTGAACTGAGAGACCATATGAAGGAGAGTTTTGATTCAGTGAACACTGAAGAATGCAAATCAGATGAGCTCACACATAAAGAGGGCAAAAGGTGATCATTTATAGAAGATAAAGAAACAAAAGACCAAGTAGGTGATGTTCTGATTTTCTCTTTATTTTAGAGTAGCTAAAGCAAAAGTAAAAAAATTAAAAATGATGAAGCAAAAGAGCTGTACACAAGATTTCAAATAGTAACCCAGGAATACCATGTAAAGTATTATAACCAGGTGTTCCAAGACCTAGAGTTAGAAAATCAAACAGGAAGAATATGCTTGGCAGTTCTCAAGCTGAAAAAATGGAATAAGCTTACATTTCAATACTGAAACTTTCTATAGGTAAAACCCAGAGCAATGCAGAAAGCATCAAAGGAAGATAGAAGGACTACGTAGTCACTGTACCAAAAACCAACATCAATGTTCAAACAGTTCAGGAGGCAATATCTGATGGTACTGAAGGGAAAATTCCAAACAACACTAAGGCATTGGTGAAAAACAAAACTCTAGGTGTTAGGCAAAAGACAAACTGTGTTAGTGCAGGTAGACTAGAGGAACAAATTTCACAGACACACATATAGATATAAGGACAAGGTTTATGTACAAGAGGAACAGGACATTGAGCCCAGTCCAGTTCAAAGTCATAAGTCCGATATTAACACATATGCCCAAAATCAGTCTATAAAGTCTCCTTCTGACTCACGAAGTCACAGGTCAGTGAGTGCAGAATCCCCGCGCTGGCAGGGGTCTCCACATAGCTCCTCACTTCCAGGGCTCAGGGTTCATCAACAACAGAAGCAACTCATCGCTGGCAGAGGTCTCCATGTGGCTGCCCCAGCTTCAGAGGTTTGGCTCAATCAGGGTAAAGCCATGCGGTCTCTCCACTGGTTCCTCCAGCTTTTCGGACACTGCCATCTTGTCTTGTCTGTGTTTCATCATCTCTCAGACTAACTCCCAACAACTGGGAAATACCATGAGATTTCCCAGAAGTCTCAGGAGAAAGCCATGCCCACATAGAGGCCTCATTGGCTACTCAATGGCTATCTCCAGATTAGCTGGCTAAACTCCACCCCTACATTTCAATCATAAAATTAACATAAGCACATGACTGCCACAGACCACCCCTTGTTAGTTTTATACTTTCACATAACTCTGTAACCATATATAACTTTCAAATGAACAATAAAATCATATCAATACCTAACAGGATAAAGCTAAAATGCATACAATTCAACATGTGTCACCATCATTTAAAAATAACTTTCTAGGCTGAGCCCTGGTGGCGTAGTGGTTGTGCGCGGGACTGCGGCCCACTGGGATGGAGGTTCGATTCCAGCTCCACGGACCAAAGGCTGGGCCTCCTACTCCCACCACCTGAGGGCAGTGATGCCCCCCCCCCCAAAAAAAATAACTTTCTATAAGTGAACAAAAAAGATTCCTGTGCTTTACAACTGTAGTTACAAAATATCTACTACACCTTGATCCTCTAATCCTATGAATATGTATTCCACCACCTATAAGAGTTTGCAATCCAGCCACCCCATGCCTTCATTCCCCCATTTCTCTATTGCCCACTTACACAATCATATCTTTCAACGTGAAGAATCTTCATTCCAGTTGGAAACATGTGAAGTGTGCGTCCATTAGCAAAGTCAAATCAGGACAGGACATCCATAAAGTCAGCAATGATGTGCACCAGTTCACAGACTTAAATTGCTTCTCTTCCTCTGGTCAGGTTCTGGTGAACTCAATGTGGGCTTTTCCACTAAGCCTCACCATGGTAGCCATTGGTCACCTTCCCTTTAGACCAAGGTCCCAACAAATTCTCCACATGCCTAGCTCTCCCATGCTGGGTCATGAACTTAACACCAGTCAACCCACTCTCTTCTTCTTGCCTGTGAACAAAGTCCCCGGGTGTCAGTGGCCAAAGTCAACCCGGCTCTTTATTGCTGCGTTTCTCCTACTTGCACTGTCAAGCAGTGAATCTGGGTGGTCACCTAAGAAGCATTTCAGCCTGCCACACTTTTCCTTTAACATTCAGACACAGAGAGGAGTTATCTTCATGGTTCCAGATTCCTTCGCTTCAGAAGATAATCACTAGTCAGGATTTTCCAAGGAAATAGACTCTATCCTTCTTTATCGGTCAGTCTGACCTTCTCTCAGACTACAAGTATGCTGCCTACTCCGAAAGACTGGGTGGGGCTACTTTCTTCAGAGAAGTCTTTCTAGGTGTGGCCCAACCCCATTTAAGCACAAGGTGGGATTAATCTCCTCAGAGATGTCTTTGACGCTAAGTCCTAAACCCTCCAGAGATCAATGCTTGGCTTGAAGTAACTCAATTTGCAAACTCTTTTCATACTTCCCAACAACATTTCTATGCATCCTTATATTTACAATAACAGGCATAAGAAATCAGTATAAGCAGCATAGTCAGAAATCAAACTTAATTCTTAAAACAGTCAAGGTCAGTACATATTAAGCTTTCCTATATCCTTATCTAAACTAATATTTACACAAAAACATTGAATTAGGTCTCTGAAGGCATCAAAACAGATCCCTGCTTTTGGTCAGGCATGCATACGAGGTGATTGAAAATACTATGGCTTGAGTCAGGAGCACCTTAGTCATCAGAGTGACATGTGTGCTTTTCCACACTTGAAACTAACCTTGGGCAGCACACTTACCTAATAGAGTGTGCTATTTGATCTCGCAAAGGCTGTGGATCCAAGCAAGATGAAATATTTAAAACTTTATTCTTTTTTATGTTTATCATTGTTATCTATTGGTGCAGTTGTGAAGACTTGGGTTTTTTATAAATCTTTTATACTGAGTCGTAATCCCTACTGAAGGCCGCAGTCTTTGCTCTTCATCAGCAAGTGCTTTGAGACCTGCACCCTTGCAGCAAGCAAGGCTGTGTCATCTGCATATTGTAGTATGTCGATAAGACTTCCTCCAATCCTGGTGCTACCTATTTTCTTCATCTTTTCTAGATTCTTCATTTTTTTTTTTTGCTTAGCACACACATTGGATAAATATAGTGGAAATGTCCAACCCTGACACATACCTTTTATGATTTTAAACTATGCCCTATCCCACTGTTAGGTGGAGGGTGTTTCTAGCAGGACCTGTGATCTGGGAGATAGGTGTAGCAAGCACAGAATGCTGCTGCTATAATAGCAAAGTCACTGGGTATCCGAAACCCAAGGTAGCTGGATCCCATGCTTCCATGACTCCTGGAAAATTCCAGTCTTGAGACAGTTAAGACCCCAAGCTAGCTCACCTGACAAACTTCCACTTTGAACTCTGATACACAGCCTGAAAAAGAATGCTTCTACCTTCTCCATAGTGCAGTTAAGTGTCCTGCAATGCAATTTGATGGGTTGGTCCTGTAATGCAATTGGATGGATTGACTTAGCCAGTGACACCACATTTACATGGCTCAGCCAGCAACACCTCATTTACAAATGATTTTAAACCAACTTCCACATTCCCCCTCGCTTACCACAGCTCACAGTGTGAGCCTATCATTTTTCATACTACAAATATGTAAACTCATAAGGATATATTTAGAAACAAGGAAGTAAGTGAAGAAAGTTATTTGATTGGTTAATAGAGCATATATAAGCCTTGTAAAATTATGATAAAATTAGATCTGCACCATCAGATCCTGTTTCCGGAGTCTGTGTGCATGTGTCGGTGACTCTGTCTTCCTCACTTCCCTGCCTGCCACACCTGTTTCCACCTCTGGCGCCTGAACAGGGACCCCGCAGGACGATCAAAGCTGGGTGAGTGGACCTCTTTAGAAATCAGAAATACTGCCTCTCATAGTCAGCAAATCCAGTTAAACATATTGAAAGGGATTCTAGAGAGAAGGCACGTAAAGGTTTCAGAGAAACACGTTAAAACAATTCATGAACAAGTCTTAGAACGTTGCCCCTGGCTCCTGACAGGACAAATATGGGAAAACAAACGTGGAAAGAATTATGGAAGTAGCTGAACTCCGAGAGTGTTAGGGACTGGAGCTGCCAGTAACCCTCTCCCCCCCCCCCCCCCCCCCCCCCCCCAATAGCTAGTGTTCTTTTGGGACATCTCTGTGGTTCAGCTATCCCAATCCAAGTTCTTGCTAGTCAACCTCAGGCTGAAACCTCTAAAAATCCAAGTGAATCAACAGATTTCATAGCCTCACCTTTGTCTCCTGATGTCCAGTCCCATCTCCCCAACCCTTAGTCTCTCTGACAGGCTCTGGTTTGCAGGGTGTCTCCTGTACAGGAAGATCATTGCATGGACCATCGCTGGCCAATGCCCCTTGTCCATTAGAAATCAGGTAGCCTCCCCCTCCAATTAACAAGCCATCACCCACTAATCCTTGGGTTGCAAAGTCTCATCCCCCACCAGATTAGGAAACTCCCTGAGCCTCCAGACTCACCCATGCTTTCTCAATACCGCCATCTTTTGGGTGAACCTGCGGCGATTTTTCTTAAGCACAGTTGTTCCCTATGACAATTACCCCACAGGGAGGTCAACAGCTACAAAGAAATTGGACCCTTATAATTGGGAAACATTAAATAAGATGAGAAGAGCAGTAGATGAAGGCGAAGTAAGAGGGCAGGGAAACTTAGCCAGGAAAAATAACATCCCTCACGAATCCCTCCAAGAAGAGGGAAATTACATTTCTCCGGTAGCCCAAAGGCAAGGGGCCTTAAAAATATTTTGACCAAGTCTGTCTACATTCTATGTGCACTGTTGCCAAAGTAACTGAGGGAGTGCAAGTACGCCTTCCCAGACTGACAAAACCCTCAGCAAAGATTTGTTGATTTGTGTATTTGATGTACACAGGAAAAAGTTAAACACAGTTCCCAACCTGCAGGGGCAGCAGAGGCTCTAGTAAAGGAACTCGCCCGGAAGGGTGCTACCACTAAAGTGTAACAAGTCATTGCTCCAGTGCATGCTGGCAGTTTAGAAGAGTGGGTTGGTGGGTGTCACTTGTGATTCAGGCATTACTTCTCATAATACTGAGGCACTGGTTGCCACCCTTGCTCTTCATCTAAATGTCAAAAGCATAAAGGGTGTTGGAAATGTGAGGACAGGGGCACATGGCTCATCATTGTCCAAATAAAAAGAAAATATAACTCACGGGAAAAGACCTCCTTCTGCCTGCCCCAAGTGTAAGAAAGGCTTCCATTGGGTCAAAGAAGGCCCTTCAAAAATGGATAACAAAGGCCAACCTTTAAACTTCTAGGGGAGCAGCCCTCAGACCTGCAAAGACAGGGGGCCCCATAAATCCTTTGGGCCATCCCAGTTAGCCTAGCTCAGGCATATTTGACAATAGACATAGAAGGGACGTCTTATAAAGGAATAGTTGACACGGGAGAGCAGGTCACATGTATCTGAAAGGAAGAAGTCTCTCACTCCTGAAATTTCTTTGCAGGATCTTCTGTCAGGGTCATAGGTGGTCAAATTACTTTCTGGAAATTGACTCATTCCCTCCGTTGGACAGACCCTGAAGGCCATGAAGAGTATTTCACGTCCTTGGTTTTAGAACATCTTCCTAACAATTTGTGCAGTCGCAATGTATTGTGTACAACTAACCACAGATGTTCACCCCCAACGGTAATGGCTGCTGCCCCAGAGGAACTCACATTTCCCATCAGGCTCACATGGAGTTCCAAAAAGGCTGACTGGGTGGATAAGTGGTCAATGGCTAATAAGAAGGGACTGATATTGCACCAATTATTTAAACGTCCTTAAACAAAGGACATTTAGAACCATCAGTTGGCCCATGAAACTCTCCTGTCTTTGTAATTAAAAAGAAATCTAGAAAATTTCAGTGTTTGCATGACTTTAGTGCTATAACACAGTAATGGAGCCCATGGGCGCCACTCAGCCTGGCATTCCCATTTGGTCTGCAATCCCAAGAGAGTGCTATATAGTTATTATTGACATCCCAATGTGTTTCTTCTATACCCCTTCATGATCAGGATAAAGAGAAATTTGCCTTTTCTATTCTCTCTGTCAACTGTGCTACCCCCACGAGTAGATTTCAATGGAGGGTCCTCCCCAAGGAATGAAAACCAGTCCGATGGTATGTCAATTGTATATGTGGCAAGCATTCGCAGCATTCTCTCGATGCCCCATCATCTACTGTCTGGATGACATTTTAAGAGGTCGTGAAAGTCTCAAGTACTTGCAATCATTGCTGGACAGCATTTTTGCAAAACTAAATTCTCATGGACTCTCAGAACATCTAACAAGCACCCTGGGCCTAAGCGAGACGCCTGTCTCTGCTCCTTAACCCTTTAGCTGCCCTCCCTGTACACTGTACACTGATATCTTCACACCAAGTCTATGTCTGACCTGAACGGCAGGTTCTGCCTACGTCTGACATCAGTCACTGTTGTGAATTGAGTTGTATCACAGTTTGTGCATTGGAATCCTAACCACTATACACGTGACTGTCATCCCAGTTGGGAACAGGAATGTTAGCAGAGGCCATACAAACGTGGGGTGTCTTACGTGTCTACAGGGCTGATTGAATATAGGATGGAACCACAAAGAGGGCATCATGCCACTCAAGGAACCCAGGAACACAGGGAGATGACGCTGACAATGCTAAGAATCTACCTGTGGAAACAATGGAGCAGGGACCTTCTCTTGCCATGGGCAGTCTGCACTCGTATTCCCTCGCCTCCTGAAAGATGCAGAGTTATATTTCCCTTCTTCGACAATACCACTTGTGATGTCTGTGTAACAGCCATACTAAGAAACTAAGAAAGTCACTCATACAAAGCCTGGCTGGTCCCAAGCTCAGGGTGGAGAAGGTGTGACAGGCAGGGAAGGGACTGGACACCCTCTCAGGATTCACTCCATCCCAGACTTTCTTCTTGTTCTGAACCTGTCCTCGCCCTGGACAAAAAGGAGCCCTCTGCAGGGGACTCCAAAACTGGTCTTTCCTTTCCCCAGAGGCTGATCCAAGTCTGCCAATGATTGATCACTGAGGGAGAGCAGGGATGATGGATTAGGAGAGGTGTCCAGAAAGGCCATCGGACAGCTTTTTTGAGAGAGATGGAAGCCCTGGTCTGGGCTTTGTTACTGGGGACCCAGGTGGCTGAGATGAGGTTAGGGGAGAGGTGTTCATGAAGATGAGGAGACACAAAGGTAGCAGAGAGACAGCAGGAGGCTAACGTTGGACATGGGGTGGAGGTCATGGTCATGGTCACTGATGGTGGTGAGCCGGCCAGTGAGAGAGCCGAGAGTGGGACAGGGAAAGGGCAGAAGACAGAGTCACGAGGGAGATCAAAACCACTCCATTGAGACTGTGTGTGTGGGATCGCTGTGACCTACAGGCAAAGTGATGGAGAAACTCCCAGAAGTGCAAACCTCCTGGGGACAGAATGACTCTTGACAAAGTAAACAAATATATATACATATATTGTCCTGAGAGGAGAAAGAACCTTTTTGAAACCTGAGCTACCTGTAAAAAATAGACCTAACTTTTCTCTGACTTCTGCCCAGGTGTTTTTGATGCCTCTATTATTAACATACATAATATCACATTGGACTTTGTAATGAATCTCTATCTATGGTGACAGTCTAGATAACCCTGAGACTAAATAGCTGCCGTTCACTTCAGAAGCAGATATTTGGCTGCTCATCTCTAAGGCGAAGAACAGAAACTTTGCAGAGGAGGAAAGCTAGAGACTCAACCTGGCTCCGAATTCTTAGCGCTGGGCCAGCATAGGTCTGGGAAAGGGCTGGTGGGCAGTTGGGAACACAGAACATCATTCATGAACCTTAGAAGGAAAAAAATCCAGCTTCCTTGAGAAGAAAACTCAATGATTTTCCAGAAAGTACAGACTTGGTCCTTTTGAAGACAAACAGAAGACCAGAGAGCTGCGTGCACATGGTAAGGAGGAAGCGTGTGCAGGTGCCGCACTATCTGAGGCTGAGCTTCACGGGCACTTACCTGAAGTGCGGGTGTGCATGTGGGTGCAGACAATGTTGTCAGGAGTTTTTTGAGAGCAGAGGGAAGAGAAACAGAGATGCCTTCTGGAAACACTCAGGCTGTGAGAGTGGGATTCAAAGAAGGGACTAGGTGGCAGTTCCTGAGGAGTCTCTGGCTGTGCTTGTGGGAAGGGGTGAGTGCAGATGGTTCCTCTCCTGTTTGAGAAAGATTATGGGAAGGTCAGGTTCTCAGACCTGGTGTGGGCTCTTCTGGGGACAGCAAAAACTCAATGCAAGAAGAACCCCCCCTTGCCACCCACCCATGTCAAGAACCTGACTATGTCTATTGATAAAGAAGAGTCATTGAAGGGCTTTCTGTGGTTCTCAGGCAGGCCACAGGTTTGCCATCAGAGGGTCTGTTGTTACCGTGACAAAGAGTGTGTGACATGGGGCAAGGGAGGGGCTTCCCCGGGCCTTGTTTGACCCCCCCTTTCTTGGGCTCCCTCTGGATTGACCTCTACCTGTGCCCATCACCACCTCCGCCAGCTCTCTGCCCCTACAGTTCACCCTTAGCCAAGTGGAACCATGAGCCCCAAGTGTACAGCACTGGAGGTGGTCACAGGATATCTGGAAGGAGGCAACCGACCTGAACCCAACGCCCCTCCTGGGAAAGGGGTTTGGGTGTGGGAGGAACTCCCAGAGGAGCACTCTGGAAGAGAAGGCTGGAAAGAAGGTCATTCTGCTGACGCAGACTCTGACAACTCCCTATGTGGGAATAAGTACCTCCCACACACACTCTGCATGGGACAAAGAAAAGGCTAGTGGAAGCATTTGTGGCCAGGATGTCAGATAAAGGGTTAAGATACAGATGGGACTCTCAGGAATGTTTGGTCCTGATGTGCCCGAGCCTGAAGCTGTGACAAGTGACACGATGGCAGTGGTTGTCAGAGAAGCACTCAACTGTCAGGATGCCCCGCTCTGCCCGGTCTGCAGGCTCTGAA
The DNA here is from genome assembly GCA_004026705.1 of Nesogale talazaci. Classification (NCBI taxonomy): domain Eukaryota; kingdom Metazoa; phylum Chordata; class Mammalia; order Afrosoricida; family Tenrecidae; genus Nesogale; species Nesogale talazaci. The sequence continues at coordinate 10,067 of PVJH01004133.1, read as the reverse complement.
GTGAGAGCAGCAGGTCTGAGGGAGCCCCTGGGCTCTGACCGCCCCTGCTCAGCCTCTCTGGCTACTCGGGCGGCCTATCTTAGTTTCAGGAAGAGGGAGCAGTAGAAACAGCCCTTAGGCTGGGTGCTAGTGGCCCCCATTGTCAGGGATTGTGGAGGCTGAGGAGGACAAAAAGGAAGGAGAGGCAAAGGGCAGGTCTCCACGTCTCTCTGACCTGGGGAGCTACAGGTCATTACCGATTCTGTCAGGATTGAGCAATATGACCCATTAAGTATCTTATAGGCCATATATGGGGTAGGTTGACAAACACTGGAAGGGTGGGGTGTGGAGAGAATCCCAGACGAACCTGACATCCTTTATGATATTGAAGGCCATGACTGACACATCAACTGATGCATCCTTTCTGGAATGTCAAACCAGTAATTAGGTAGTTGGGGAAGTTCTCATAGCCTTTGCCTGACCTCACCAGAACAATAATTGTCAGCCTGTCATCCAGGCAGATTGAGAACAGGAAAGTACAAAGGGAGTTTGGTCCTGTGGTCACCTGGATTTGTCTGTACCTCTTGTCCAGCCAGGACCTTGTCCTGCGATGTCCCTGACAACTCAGGCCCTCTGTCCCCCACACCAGCAGACCCTCTCCTTCTCTGCTTTGAGGGTCTAGAGGCCCACTGAGCAGAGAGCTTGCCTGACAGCATCCCCTGAACAGCGTGGATCTTTCTGAGGGTTTGTTACAGAGAAGAGCATGTCTTGATGGCCTTCAATGCTCAAATTCTAACATCAGCGGGTCCCCACACTCTTGGGGCTGCTCCTACTAGAAAGGAGAGTGCAGGGCGTAAGCCCCCTGTCACCTCCGCCTGGGCTCCTGGTTCTGACACAGGTACTTATGAGGAGCACAAGAGGAATGCATGTTGCAGGTCTCTGAGGTTCATTTTCTAATTCTGCACATGTTTCAATGGAATATTTGATTAGGAATCTTTCCTCTTTTATAGTAGAGCATTTATACTATGACTTTCTCCTTGAAAACTTGCTCTGTGTCCCATACATTGTCACCGAGGATGCTTCCTTTCTGATCATTTAAAAATCACTACAACTTTCTCTCTTGATTTCATTTGTTTCTTCGTCACATCCAGGTTCCAAAGGCCTACATATTTCCAGCTTTCTACTGATACTGATTTCCAGTTTCACACCACAAACCATTATGGTTGGAGAATATGTGGTAAATGATTCCATATTCCTTACATGGATGGAGCCTCCTTTGGGGAGCAAACCTGAGGTCTCTCTTGGAGAAGGACTTGTGTGTAGAATGAACACCGTACTGCTTTGAAGGAGTCATCTTTATGTGTGATGTGGATTCTGTTCATTCAGGTCTTCTGTTTCTTTTTTAATCTTTCTAGGTGTCCTGCCCATGATTGAAGTGCTCTATTAAAATCTCCCCCTCTTACTTTGGAATGGTCTATTGCTGGGTATGAAACGAGAATTCCCAGACACAAGATGCCTCCTGTGGAGCAATGGTTCACTTGTATATGGTCCTACTCACCATGGTGAGTGCGGTCTGTGAGTAGATGAAAGGACTGTGCCAACAAGGTGCTGGTGGACTCCCAAGGGGACTGGACAGCTTGCTCACAATGTGAAGAAGACATTCTACATCCTGATAGGTTGGGACCAGGCAAACAGAACAAATCAAACCCTAAAGGTTACACTAACCAGTTTTCTCAATCCACTGATTCCAGTGCCTGTGGGGAATAGGACCCTTACTATTTCCAAGAAGGAAGGGTTCTTATTAGAATGCATTTTGGGCTTAGTATCCAGGGACCTCTTTTCTGAGAACTTCAAATACTTGGGGAAAAGGCTTGTAACCCAGTATTCACAGGGATAAGCAGGGGCAGTTCAATGGTAGCAGCAGAGGCAGTACAACCGGCAGCCTGGTCGGAGACAGCGGGGTGAATGTCCTGACGCTCACACAGAGCACGCTCAGCATCTTTGGGCAGCAGCCTTGCTGGCAGAGCGGAAATGCCGCTCGGAACTCAAGAACAGAGGTAAGGAGCTTGGGCACCATGACTGAGCACTGTCCTGGCCAAAGACCTGTCTGCGGAGTCACACCTGCTCCTGTATTGTCACCTGTTTCTTCCCTAAATAATCCCATCATTATAACTCTGGTCTGGGAGCTCTGTGTGGCCACACTCATGAACGAGCAAATCAGCAGAGGAGTAGACCGCTCTGGAAGAGACAACTGATGCCTGAGAAGGAAAGGTGCTGGAATAGAAGGTATGTCTGACCTGTGCTTCATAAGAATCAGGTCAGGCTGAAGCCGATGGTGCTTCTCTGGCCCTCTTGTGAACTCTGAGGGGTCAGATGCAGCTGCCAGGCCATTGTTGCACCATGAAATCTAAACCATCCTTCTCCCTCTGTTCTCCATTGAACCAAATCAGAGAAGAGCCCATGGGCGAAGACCAGGTGCCAACCAGGAGGGCAGCTGAGGGCACCCACTGAGCCTGTAAGGGTGGCCCTGTAAGGGAGTGCAGAGCCAGGGGCCACCGGCGTCCACACTTCCATGTACACCCCACCAAGTTGAGCCCTCAGCTCCACGAGGCACCCAATGGTGGCAGGCACAGCCTATACTCACCCCCAGGGGACCTGGGTTGCCTTCTCTATGAGAAACCCAGGTAGGTGGTGAGGTCAGCGTCACCGTGGAAGGATGGCTGAGGTCACAGGAAGACACGAGATGCTGCCGGGAGGTCACAGGAGAGCGCGTCATGGGGACTGAGTCTGGTACCTGTGACGGCTGTTACCTCAGAAACTTCCACTCTAGTCCCTGGGGGGCAGTGAGAGCCAGGGGACCCTGTAGGCCTCAAGCAGGGGGTGGTCACAGACCTAGGACCTTGTATGGCGTGCCCACTCTGGGTGAGCTGAAGGCAAATCTCAGGGACCCAGACTGACACGGACAGAGACTCATCTTGAGAGCTACAGGGTCGCCTGCCTGGTGCTGCTGTCTGTGCCAGGGCAGTCCGTGCTGGGCACGCTCACTTCCCGTCCTGATCACAATCAGCCTGGCGTGTGCAGGAAGTTTTCCCTGGGCTGGACTGATGCCAACCCTGATGGGAAGCTATTTTCCTGCAGGGGCCAGGCCTCTCTTCCAGGACAAGCAGAGGCCTGAACTCGCATGCTATGGTGGGAGGTGATGCAGCTTTGTGGTGGGGAGTGGGGGGATTCCTGTGATTTCACCAGAAGAGGCTCCTTCAGAGTCAAGGGGACAGACATGCAAGGCGGTATCAGCTGTGGTTGCGGGCATAGGAAAGCCCTCTCTGAATCACGTTGACTTTGTGGATAGGACTAGTTGTCAGGCTGCACTGCTGGCCTCTCCAGTGTGGCTGATGTCACCACCAGCCCTCCAGACTTCTTCCCCTGCTCTGTGTCCCCTCTGCCTGTGACCCTGGACTCCCTGCTCTGTACTTGACTTCCAGGACTCAGCACTCCATCTCAGGCCGACTCTTGCCCACTTCTGACCGCTGGAGTCCTGGACTCTGCCAGCTTTCCTGTTCTCTGTATCCCCTCTGCTAGCCCCTTAGGGCCACTGCTCTGAAGTAGTCCGGACCCTACCCCGGTCCCCTCCCAGGCTTCCTGCTCTCTTGAACAACACCTCCCCAGGAAAACTAAAATAGAGGAGTAGGTTCTCTGCAGAGCTCCTGCAGCTATAAATCTGAAAGGGATTAATAACCTCATCTCTCTACCACGCTGCTGCCCAATGCTGATGGCCTGCCAGGTTCTGGTCCAGGATAAGCAAAAACCCATAAATGCACACACTACCTCCTCCCTTTGATGGCTCGGGTCTCCAAGGGGGCCTCTTTCTGAGGGTTTTCCTGGGGGTGGGGGTGGGGGTGCGACATGACCCTTGAGAGTTGGTGGGTGTGATGGGTAGGTTTGTTATGCCAACATGGCCACAGAAGTTTCGTGGGTCTGTTGTGATGGCACAGCCAATGAATACACGGGATGAATTGAAGGACAGAGATAGGAAGGGCTCAGCGAGCCCTGCCCTCTCTCTTGCTTTTGGATCTTCAGACCAGAGAGCTTCCTTTTTCGTCCTGTGCCTCGACCTCCAAGCAACACTACCCGTGGGACACTAATCATGGACTGTGGAGCTGTGAGTTGAGGTTCCTTCAAGCCCTACTTCGCCACGCTCCTGGGATATACATCTCTTGAGCTGGGGACTGTTGGATTCTGTCAACTGGCTGACTGTTGGTGACCTGCTCGGTTGTTTGCTGCCTGTGACCAGATAGCCTGAATTGCTCTACAGAGGACTACTCAGCGGCCCTCAAGACTTGAAGGACTGCCAGTCTTCTAGCTGTCTCACGCAAGTGAGTTGCACCGAGCAATCTGTACTGCTTTATAGATAGTTAACTGTTTCTTTCTTATCTTATATACCTTTCTCTCTATATAAATATATAAAAAGAATTACTAGAGTCCTGATTTTATTTCTCTAAGAGAACCCTGCCGGATACAGTGGGTGAGACCTCTGGCACAGGACCCTCGATGGCAACCCCTCTCTGCCACCACCGAGGGCATCTGCAGCACAGCTTTTCCTGCCTCCCTTTCTGCACCCTCCTCTCAGAATCAACCTTCTCCAAAGATCACACTCCCTCGCTGTCTCCCTGACCCTCGCTCACTCCCGTCCCGTCCCGTCTGTGCATGGCTCACCACCACTCACTCCCCTTCCTGGAGGCCCAGTGACCTGACAGAGCACCTCAGGGCTGGATCCCCCTGTTTCCAGCCACCTGTGTCCACTCTAAGCCACTGGTTTCCCCGTGCCTGAACATGGCGTGTACTTAATAAAAGGTTGTGGAATCAACAGTGTCAGGCTGGACCATTGCTCCAATTCGGGTAAATTTCCCAATGACGCTCTAGGCTCAGGCCCCTGTGCTGCTCCCAAGCAGAGTGTTCCCACGCTGCGCCAGGAGCCTCAGACCCTGGTCATGCACACTGTCCTCTGCTTGGCGTCGTCTGGGAAGAGCCTCCTGGCTCTCCTGCTGCACTCACATCCGGGTCTTTGTCTTGAGCAGATCTGTCACATTTCATGAGTACTGGAAAGTGATGAATAAGACTGTGGTTTATAATGGAGATTCCATACGAGATAAGATTCTTTCAAATCCCGCCTCTCCATCCCCTCCCCTTGCACCTGGTTGAGCACATATAAAACAGGGACTGTCTCCAATACGAGAGAGCCCACAGAAGACCAGGACGATTCAGAATGCACGCGGCCAGCCCCCCCTCCAGCAGCCTCCCCAGCCTGCACTTTCTTCTGCTCTTACTTGGTCTTGGTCTTCAAGTCCCTCAGACCCAGGAGGCGCCTCTGACAACACACCCACCTATGACTTACTGCGCCATGATTGACGAAATGCTGTGGATCCTAAACTCCCCGACACCTGCCCATCCACGAGTGAGTACCGGGGACATAGGGGGCAGAGGGCAGGGAGGGGTCAGCAGGTGCCTTGGCTCGATAGGACTCATGGGCTTCTTCTTCTTCTCACCCCACAGGTCCTCACCACTGAAGAGCTGGTCATTCTGAATGTAAGAGCTCGGCAGTGCTGTGGGGCACAGCTGGCTCCTCACCCAACTTCTTCTGGGGAGCCCCTGATACCTTCCCACCCCGCCCAGCTGGATTGTTTCACCAGTAAAATTGTGATGATCCCACACGGTGGACCTGCATGAGGATAAATGATGCCAGGAGCATGGCTACCGCTGTGAGGGGCACAGGACAGGCCTGGCTTTCTTTCTGCTCCTCCGAAGTCCTTAAGGGTCCAAACTTAAGGGATTGCCACTCCCAACAAACACCATGTGCAGAAAGACCCTGTCCAGCCTCTGGTGCTTACCACAGTGCCTGCACTTGGTCCCAGCCAAAACCATACCAATGACCAGGACAGGTCCCATCATGAAACAAACATGACAGTTCAGCTCTGGTCCATAAGAGCAAGACCTTCAGCTCAGTTTTCAGTGGGGCGTCTGCTGAACTGGCAAACCAACTAGGAGCCTGTTGGCTTTCTCTTTTCCTGCTAGATCCCAAGTGGATGTTTTCCACCCCCACCAGCATTGGGACACCCTTTACCATGATTGTTCCCCAAGTTATTTGGCTTCAACGTTTGCCTGGCATTTGTGAGCTCAAACAAGAGGGTGAAGTCTTCCCTGAGCTTACCGCTGCTGTTGGGCGCTCTCAAGATGGTGACAGCTCATGGTGACCCTGTGTCCAGTGAGCGACCCTCTGCCCGCCGCTGTGCCAGCCTCCCCGCCATTGTAATGTGTCAGCCCTTTATGCAGACACTGGGAGAGCACACCTCGTTACAGGCCTTCCCCCACTGGCTGCCCATTTTCTCCTTTGATGCCCTCCTCATCCTCAGACTCGGGGCTCTAAGATTGTTCTCCTTTATGTGATAAAAGCATGAGCCCTGCTCACTGTGCTCTTAGCCGCAGTGCTCCCCTTGATGGAGTCTCTGTCTTTCAGAGAGCTTCTTCTGGGATGTATTTTCCACAATATTAGAAATCCCCATGTCCTTCAGGGCGCTCCCCTGGGGCTTGGGGCTCAGTGTTGGGTGTGGACTCTCCTCCAGGTGTGTGTCCTTTGAGGAGACTGTGAGGCAAGCAGGGGTCTGGGTGGGGATGGATCAATGACACCCCTGAAAGCAGGCTTGAGACACTGGGAATGATTTCTCCCTGGCCTTGGGAAGGGCCCATCTTAGACTTTCATGCTCACATGCCTTCTTTGTGTTTTTAGACATCAGACTTCCTGAGGTCAAACCTGGAGGTATTCCTGGGAGCTGCCAAGAATTTCACCCACACAGAAGGAACAAAAATCTTCAGGAACCTTCAGGTGAGTGAGGCAGTTATGGGATTGGGAGCCTCTATCTTAGTTCTTTCTGCCACTTTGAGAGAAGCCTTGGTCCTGCCATTCACAGTGGAGATCCTCGGTTTTCCCCTTGGAGTGTAATCACCTGCTTTGACTTTTTTTCCAATAGAATTTCTGGCCACTCCTGGAGATGACCACAGCCCAGGTAAGTAGTTTCCCCTAGGCGGTGTCCTGGGCATGACCCTCAGCCCGCACCACCTTCCCCTACTGCCACCTTCCAACTTTGTCTCGTCTAATGCCATTGTTTGGTTTCTTCACAGACGGACTCAATCTCCATCAAGGACGACTGGGAAGACTTCTGTGGGAAGCTATCTCCGTATCTGAGGAAACTTAAAAGGGCTATTTTCAATGGCACATGTTTAGCCACGAAATCCCCAGTTTAGTAAGCAGCTTCCTGGCTGTGCCTTTGTGCCTCAGGGCCTCTGAAAAGGCATGCTGTCTGAAGATTGTGTCTCTCACTCTGTCCTGTGAAGTTAGGGGAAGGCTTCGTTGTCTGACCTGAAATGTGGAGCTTCCATAAGCTTACTACATTATGTTCTGACTTTGCCTTTTTGACTATTTATTTGCATATTTATATATTTATTTTCATCTCTGTAATGTGAAGGCTATTTTTGTATCAGACTCCTGCCTTGTTCCCTTGAACAAAACTCAGGACATGTTCATTGATACCTCAGGGTTCAGACTGGTCGCTTCTCATGTGTCAAAATAAACCACCTTCTCTCCAAGATGGCCCTGTTGTCAGTGTCTCTGAATGACTCTGCTCCTGTTGTTGCTGTTAGGAACCATTTCGCCTGTGCCAACACACAACGATTCTATGTACAACCAAGTAACACGCTGCCAAGTCCAGCATGCTCCTCACTGTTGCTGCATTGTTTGAGCCCATTTATGTAGCTAGTGGGTCAATCCTTATCATTTAGGGTCTTCCTTATTTCTGCTGCCCCTCTTCTTTATCACACATGTCCTTCTCCAGGGGTTGTTCTCTCTTGGTAACATGTCCGACGTTCATGCAATGCACTGCCACCAACCTTGCCTCTAAGGAGTACCCCCGCTGTACTTTTCCCAAGTCCGATTGGCTTGTTCTTGTCTCGGTCCACGGTGCTCTCGAGGTCCTTCGGCAGCACCACAGTTAACACGCACCCATTCCTCTTTGGCCTATCTCACCCCGCATCCAATGTTCACACTCAGATGATACATTCGGAAATATCAAGTCCAGGGTCAGGCACACACACTTTCGTTCTCCAAGTAATTGCCTTGCTTTTCAACCCTGTGGCCATCCTGTGCCTCAGAAGGCAGAAAGCAACACCTGCTTTGATAGATCTCTCGACGGCTGCTTCCATAAGCTCTGAGGGGCGATGCAAGCAAAACAGAATCATAGGCAACTTCAGCCTGTTCTACAGAAGATGATTGTCTTAGTAACCATGTGAGACTTTGTTTACTGTTCTAGTGTTGTGCTGTGGATGTTCTTGGGGTGCTATCCAGCCTGTGAGGGCAGCCCTGCCTCCCCAGCCCCCACCACCCCTGCCCACTATCTCATAGCCCACATGGTGATCACAATGACAGCAATTGGGGTATTGAGTGCTAACTTGTACCTTGCACTTTTGTGCACTTTCATCTAGGGTAACTTATTTACTTCACACAAGAGTATATTATTCCCACGTTACGCCTGGGGAAACTGAGGCTCAGTTCAGTTAAGCAATTAACCGCAGGCCACATAGATAATAAGTGGCAGAGCCAGCACTTGTATGTAGTGGGTTCATCCTTCAGGGCAACCCCAGTTGCATGCCACCCCCTAGTGTTTGGACCAGCAGAGTCATTTTCCACAGGCTTCCTTGCAACAATAATTATTTCCTAACAACTATCATTCAATGATGGATAACCACTACTCACCCTGGGTGTGCAGTACTCACCTTAGGTTATGCGTTGGGGAGCATTCTGCTTAAGAGAAGAGTTCACAGGGTAAATGCTTTGACCATATATTGGAGAGAACTCTTAGAACCCCAGAAAATAGACACAGGCGTCACCTTAGTCCTCAAAGTAATATTGGGCTGTGATTAGAAAGGTCAGCAGTTTGAGATCATCAGAAGTTCTGAAGAAGAAACATGAGGATTTCTTCTCCCATCAAGAATTCCAGTCCCAGAAACCCCTGGGGGAAGTTCTATCCAATCCTAGCAGGGTGCCGTGAGTCAGAATTGACGCAATGGAAATGAGTTAGGTTTTTGGTTAACAACTAATTTGTGCATCTCCTTCTATCTGATTCAGAAAGCTAGACCATGCTTGCAAACAGGATACAAGTGAGGGGGTGACATCTGACCTCAGCTCACATGCTCTTTCTGGAACTTTTGGGGAATTAGAGAGGTTAAGGTTGCCTCATAACATTCTGGGAAATGACGGCCTGTTTCATCCCTTCTGCGTGACCTCCAGTCCCTGGCATGGAGGAGGTGCACCTATAAGGGGTGTCATTGAGTCAGAGAGGACAGCACTAAGAAACTAGGGTCACTGGCCTGAATGACCACATGGCAGATTGAAGCCCACACTGGTGAGCAATCCTCTAGGCTTCAACCATCAAGGTCCCACTCAGTGCCATGCTAGCATTATTCCTGTGGGTTCTCACTTACTCACCCTGTTCAGAGAAGAGTCCTGTCTTGGAATAGTGTGGGTGCTCTACATTGAATCATGTTCCCCCAGACTGTGTGTTGTCAATCTTCACTCCTATACCATTGTCCCGGCCTGCGGGTCCGTAATTCGCAAGTCCTGGAAGGAGGAGCGGGAATTGGGGGGACAGGAGACTCGAGAAATGGAGACAAGACAGGATTCTGATCAAGTCTCGTTTATTGGGGAAAAGTAGACCGGTTTTATAGGGCAGAAAAGCTTTGGGCAATTAGCATATGGTGATCTTCAAAATCAACAAGTGAATGGCAGCACAGCTGCAAGCCGAGCTTCCAAGGCCAGGGCTGTTAACAGTCACAAAGGTAACTTCGAACCTCAGGCAACAGACTGCAACAGAGTTCAGGCAGATCCGGCCTGTTTCCAGGTTAAGCATGTCTGCTGGATGGCTCCCGACAGGTCCCCCTTTTTTATTTTTTCAAATGATATCCTCCCGGGAACTCCGCCTGTCTTAGGTTGTCAGGACACACACTCAGTCCTTACCCGTCATTGGTCAATGGCCTTTTAATGT